>CABPRJ010001930.1:0-311863 GCA_902439185.1 Cinara cedri | reverse complement strand
CAAAAAAATACCTAACGTTTGATTTTTTTTTTTTTTTTTTTACGTGTAATACGGTTCGCGATTACGATTTTTGAACCCGTTTTTTTATTGTATTTTTGTTTTTTTTATTCGCATGCGTCACAAAGTTCAGGTCAGATATTCCGGGTAAAATTCGTTCGCGGTAACTGTAGATTTGTCTTTAGCGAATTTCTCTTGCGCGCGCGCGCCGTTCTTACAAAAGTATAAATGAATCGAATTCGCATCGTCCGATTCCGGCGAAACACTGTGCTTGCACCAGCATAATATCACGTAGCCCCCGTCCTACAGGGACCGACTATGGTTCGTCCAGATGAGCAGAAAATGCCGGCGATCCTTATATTATTCACCGTATATGCCCCCGCGCGTGGGCGATTCCCTTGGGATTCGTTTAAAAACGACCGGCGAAATTATAAATCCCCCGGCAAACGTGAACACGTCTAGGCAGTAGAAATTTCGATTATTTCGTAATTTTTTACATTACACGCACGTGTATGTACAGATTTCGAGTGCTCGATTTTCTCGACGGTCGTTAGTGATCATTTCAAATGGTTTGAAAAAAAAATACTTGGCGTTTTTCTCGGGGGCGGTCGAAACCTTCAATTAACCTCTGTCTATATGGGGACATTTTAGACTGGTTTTTTGATTATTTTCTTTAAGTCGGCAGTATCCTTCTCGTCTTTAATCTGGTCTTCGATCTTCAATCTTCAAATTGGTTGGTTTACTACGCTTGTTCGCCCAAATTTTCTTTTTGCAACTTAAATCCTTACAGACTCCTTGTATATTATCTATCTTTATCCATGCCCATCGCGATTGGTTTCATGCATACTTCATGTCCTTGCTGGTTTTCGTCTTCCGATATCATCTGCTATTCGTCACCTTTTATGACGCATCTCGTTAAGTTACGGCGACGTGGTAGATGCGGTAGTTTATAATACAACGGAGTTGATTTTTCTGTGAACAATTTTTCTATCAGAAATTTCGCTCAAATTTTCAATTTCCGAACGGAAATTTGACAGGGGCAGTACTGTAAGGAGGTTGTTTTTTGATTTTTCCAGAGGTTTTCATAATAAACGAAAAAAACCGAGGGAAACCGTAGGGAAATGGGAAAATCCACGAAATATTGTATAATTTTCAATTCGTAAATACAACATTATGGCCTTTCAAACCACGCATAACCGAAACTCACGTCCTACCTTCCCAACTTCTCACCTATAAAAGTGGCTCGCCCATGGTGCGAAATATGTCCGTATCCCTTTTCGCCGATGTTTCTAGTGTTTTCTGTAGGTATTAAATACGTACAACTCGGGACGACTCGATTACCTAATCGGTTCTCGCGGGTAGCACAGGTGTTCTTACGAATTTTTTCCCGGTCGGTCTACTGCAGGTAACATAGTACGCGAATCGGAAATGCAATTTCAATTTTAGTTGCAGTTCTTGAATATCGTGTCTTTATTTTTAACGTGTTGCGTTCGGCGGACGTTTTTTTTTTTGTTTTTTTATCGCGGGAACGAATTCGTATACATTTACTTTAGACCGATACACCGTATTTGTACACGTAACTGGTATACGATCTCACACACCGGGAAATATTCCCGGCTGCAACACTACACACACGCATATATACGTGTGTGTGTGTGCGTGCGTGGTTTTTTTTTTTGGTTTTTGAAAACAGTCGCCACTGTCACGCCGCAGCGTAAGACCGTCCCGCGAGTTATTATTACACCCGCCTTATACGACATTAATAACGTACCGATCTCCGCAGCAGTATCGGTCGGAACGCCGTCGGCCGTAACACCGCGGCGTGCGGAAATCCCGGGGGGGGGAGGGGGTCGGCCGTACGTGCGATGCGGTGTGCACTAGGCGCAACGTCACATCCGAGGACCCGTAATGGTCAAAATACGAACGACGAAATATTTCGAATTTCGCGCGTTTCCGCGTGAGCGTTATTGTTGTATGTTGTAACGCGCGCATTGCCGCTACGCGCGACGCGGATATTGATTATTATCATTTTTCGTTTCGTTCGGACGGCCACCGGGCGCTCGTTGAAAATCCGAAAATTCCGATTGAAACCCATCGCCGCCGTGTAAGTGCGCGGCGCGCGACGTTCGCGCGCGTATGCGCTCGACAAAACGTAATGCGCGAGAACCGACGACGTGGCCCGGCCCGTTCGGCGTTCCGACGTCGGCGTATCCGCGGTCGCGCCCCGTCGACCCGATCGTTTTTTGTTTTTTTTTTTTTTTACCGGCACGCTTTTACCGTCGCGGAACGAAATGGTCCACCATCGAGAACCCGTCGGGCCCGGATTACGAAGAATAGCGCACGTGTTTTTTTTTTTTTCTAACCGACAACGCATTCCGAGTACTGACGCGATTCGTGTAACCGCGTGTACCGTAGTACGCGTTAACGGGCGAAACGTTTTCTCAGCTCAATTTCGTTTTTCGTTTCGTTTTTTTAGGGAAATTTTTTTTTTTAATTAATTTTTCGCGCACCATTTACGCGATTTTCAGAAATATTTTTAATTACAATAATTGTATTTACTTTCGCATACGATTTTCATTTTTTTTTTTTTCTCTAGGACACTTTAATATGCGTTCCCCGTACACGTTATATCACGGTTTAATGATTATAATCATTCGATTAGTCACAAAGCGCGGCGACTTTAAAAGCGAGACGTTTTCGTTTTTCATTTTTGCCGGTTTATCTGCAGTATTTCGGGGGTATTTTTCGATGTTTTTTTTTTTTTTTATTATGTCGCGTGAATTCCGCGATCCGGCGGTTTCTCTCGCGTCGTATTATAATACGTATGTCGACGTGCCGAGTCCCTCGTCCGGCTCCGAGGACTGTACGACGATATTCATATAATTGAACGCCTCCGTCGTTTGGGTTGAAGAGATTCGGGGAGGGGGAGGGAGAAATGAATTTAAAAAACAAGGTAGGTGGAAATATTGCAAAAGGCGCAGATAACGCGGCCGTCAAAATCGCAGTGCTGCACTTGTTGCGGCCGCGACGGTGTTTATGATATTACCACGGTGTAATATACGTACGTGATAATTATAGCGGCGGAGAAACATTCCCCGTTTCGGAGTAAAAAATCCAAACCGACGTCGAATAAAAAATAAGTGCGTTAAACACGCACTTGTGTGTTTTTATGGAATTTCCCTCGAATATAGGGACCATTGCATTGACAGATGCATTACGCATCTGTTTTATAGATGCAGAGTAATTATTTTATCACGAACCGGCAGTTTTCTCGGGGGATTTTATGAGACGTATTTGATTTCTGTTGGTTTTTTTTTTCCCATCGTAATGGAATCGGCTTAGCGTTATTTTAAGACTATTTTAAACTGTTTACCCCTACTCTTTATACCCGAAACGAGTATTCACTTTGGAATTTTAAATAGCGATCTCCTCCCCCTTTCGACCGCACATTCAAACGGAGAATAATTTTTCCAGATAGACTTGTTTCGATAAGAGTCGGATCGAATTTCAATATCGTGTGATGAACAATACTGTGTTGATGCGGGCGGAAAGATTTTTTTTTAGTTTTGTACATCGCTTACAGACTCTCCGAGCGAAGCTAGGGACGGTAAAATGTGGTATAAATGCACGGCTATAGGGGGAGCTTTCTAAGGATTTCAGCAGTAAATCTCCACCCCAAACGTTTTTACGATACATTTTCACAATTTCGTCGGGAGTAGTTGAATTTTATTACAAAATATCGCATCGTATTGTACTATCATAATATTCGGCGAATCGATTATCGTTTCGCAAATAAGATTTCTATTATAAAAAAAAAAAAAAAAAAAAAAAAAAAAAAATAATAGGTGGGAGAAAATTCGACTCTACAGCGACGGAGCTCTGCTGCTCACCGATGTTTTTTTTCTTCTCTCGTTTAGTATAAAAACGTAATTATAGGAAAAAAAAAAAATAAAAAAAAAAACACTCGGCCCACATATTATTATAGCAACGTTATTATAATGGTAGTATAGGTTTTTTACACGGGTATGCGAGATTCGTAATAAGAGTATTTGTACGTACTATATAGTGTATTATTTATTTATACCTTTCATGTACGAATGAACTTTGATTCGTGCGATTAGGTTAACAACATATTATTTTGCCAATTTCTCTTATGTAACGTCAATATGTATAAAACGGTCCGGGCATTACATACTATTATATATAATTATTATAATATTACGATGACTATAATATGCAGTAGGTACACCGACGTTAAGTATTTTTGCGGTAGTTGCACAACGCGAGCAAACGTATTAAATATTTGTATACTATAGAAAAAACTATAATTTTTTTTTTTTTTACCGTTTTACCGCAAACAGTATGTATAATATGTATACATAAGGTTTTTTTTTTTTTTTTATAGTCTTAATTCGTGAGCGTTTTGTTCGGCGTCGCACTTACACACGCGTAGATGATATAATATTATCTTTGAGATTTATTGAAAAAAAAAAAAAAAAAAAAGAGTACACAATATAATTATTATTAGAACATATTTTTAAAATAATAATGCGTTCGCTTTGTTCGGGGCGGCGCGGGGAGGGGGGAGGGGCAAAAAACGCATTTCGCTCGCGATTGCCTAATCTTCAAAAAATTAATAATAACCGATAATAATTTATCGGTCCCTATGCGCGCGACGAAAAATAGCCGGTGATGTTATTCGATTTTTAATAATGATAATTTTTTTTTAAACATATTTTATTTATTTAACCATCAAACAATTAACATGAGAATTACAATCACATTACACAACAAACGCATGAATAAAATTTATCTAACTTCTATAAGATAGGCTTGTGGCGATGGTAGAGAGTTATAATTTACAAAGTTAATTGTTTGATTAATTGACTATATGTTGCAATTTCGCTTTCAACCAAAGTACCTCCTATGTAAACAAATATTTTAAACGATTTTATGTTGTTACGAGACGTTACACAATTTACCGAAACACAGAATTCTATTTTTTACGTAATGGATAAAAACAACCATTCGTGTAAATCTATTTTAACATTATTGATCGGATTTACATAAAAAATAGTTTTTAGCTGGATAGGCATAGGATTATAATAACACGGTCCAATATAATCCACACATTTTTTACCGAATGATTTATTAAAGTGAGTTACTTTCGCATAATACGCTAAATGTTTCCTCTTATTATCATTAACATTCGCCCGTAAATCGAGATATACAACCGCACGGCGGTTTTTAACAGCCATCATACGTCGGAATGTACTCGCGGAGGCGGGGGAAAGTCTAAGTTTACCCCGCGGAGTGGCGGTCCGATGGTTTTGTCACGGGAGAGGGATGATAAGTCGATTTTTTTCTAATTTTAAAAAAATAAATATCATTGTAATGTTATGATATTTTTTCTTTTGTCGCTTTATAGACACGGCGACGACGATACACTCGTATCAGCGGCGTATCGAGAGAGCGTGTTTTAGTGTTCGAACCTCCCAACTCCCGACCCCCCCCACCGTTTAACTAGGTATATTTATGCCGAAAATGATAATTTTTACTGTAATACGAAATCGCGCCTCGGTTTTCCGGCAACTAAGTTGCATCTAAACACAAAATAAAATATCATTGCTACGCCACTGACTCGTGTTACGGGTAGCGCATTATTATACACTTACACACATATTGTGCGTACACCGTTATGGATATCGAAAGGAAAATGATATGGTTACGGGGAGCGGGTATATTTTCGTTACCGTTTGACCGCCCCTCGGCGTGCGTCCTGAGGCGAAGGGGAAAACTCATTTTTTATACTATGTTCAATGCGCAGTGATAATGACGATGCGCAGCGTATTATTGTTTAATCGCGATTTCTATTTTAATCATTCCTTGTAATACCGCACGAGAATATGATATTTTTATTAAACTACCGTACACAAGTTGCAGTCGTATATGCTTACTGAACAATGCAGCAGTATTGCACCCATACCGTTACGGTTTTTTAATTTTTTTTTTTTTGAAATTATTATTAAAACAAACAATAATCCGTGTACGCGAGTACATAATTACATAATCTGTGTAAAAATAGCACCAGGTATAGTTTTTATTATTATTATTATTATTTTTTCATTTTTTTCCCCGCGTAGATTGTAATACCATAACAATATTATTATGAAAGTAAATTTGTTTACACTGTACGCAAAAGTGTAAAAACCAGACGGGATAATATTATTATTTCCCTATATGTATTTTATTTTAAATATATACGATCGTCTAATTCTATTATACACGTACACAATAATGTAATATATATATATATATATATAAAAAAATATACCATACCGAATGTCAACGGCCGAAGTAGCCGGTCCCGTTCGTTGACATCGGCTAATCGGTTTCCCCCACCCCCACCCCGATATCGCAAACCGCGGTTGCACATTACGCGCGAGTGTTTTACGTGCGAAAATTAATTATTGTCAGCGCAATGAGCCAACGATTACCGTAGACTACCGGGGGGCATCGTCCTAAAGTCAAATAGTACCTACGGATCCGGGGCCCCGGTTTCCGAAAATTTAAACGTCATAAAAAAAATCCGAGTTACTCCGGTCCGTTCGAACCCTTCAATTCAGTAAAATTTCCGGCCGATGTCTCTCGTAAAGCTGATTTTTCTAATAACAGAATGATACATTGTTAAAAACCAATGCATTGTCTGTCGATAATTGACCGGCCCGGGTAAATTTTACGGGGACGGGGTGGTAATCTGCCATCTATCAATAGTTTCTCTCTGGAATCGTTACTTGTATCTTCTATTGTCACTGCGGTGGTCCCGTACGCAACATTGTCAGTGGTCGGAAGTGGTAGCGTGTATTTTAGCGAGCGGCCTATGCGCAGCGCGGCAACGCTACACATTTTTCGCAACGTGGTGAAAACGACGAAAAATTTCGCTACTTTTTACCGAAATAAAATTACGATTACTCGGCCGGGCAATGAAATTTGACGTGTAATCGACAAAAGTTTACCATACTCAAATAGGTCCCTTGAGAGAACATCAAAACACTATTTCCCTATGGACTGCGAGAATGCGATGTGATACCGTTGCAGTTACGCAGCGCGCAGGATTAATATTCGAGAATTTCATGAAATTGACGAAATCGAAAAAAACAAAACAAAAAAAAAAAAGAGTTCGAAATTTTTTTAAGGTTAAGTATTGTAGACGGTATAGTGAGACTGTATCGGGGGGGGNGGGGGGGGGGGGGAGAACTCGTCCCCGTTTCGGAAATACGAGTACACCGAAAGTAGCGATTTCCGACCCGTCGACTATTGTTATTGTTATTATTGCGCGCGCGCGCGCGCGGTGCCCGTATATCGGTGTACGCACACCCGCGTACCGAAACTCAAAAATGTTCTGCCAGTTAACGCGGGTAACGTTTTCTGTTCTCCGCACGCGCGCGCGGAACGCAATGTTCCGAAACGCTCGAGAGTCGTCGGGAACGTTAGACGTCGCGGCACTCGGACGTACGGCGGTTTCTCGTACAGGCGATACTGTCGCGGCGCTGGTAACGCGCGCTGTATAATGTTCCCGCTATTATCGCTTGTTATTGTTGCGCGCCCGTACAACAGCGTCGCGATGTTCAAACGGCGGCGGCGGCGGCGCGCGCGTTCTTAATCTATACGCGCAAATTAAATATTTGCCCGCGCTGTTGTCACAACGTTACACGCCGTATAGAAATTATTGTTTAAATAAAATTATCGCGACAAACCGAAATATTAAAACAGGTACCCGTCGGCCGTACCGCGCGGCGCGCGGTCGATTTAATTGCCGGATCGCTCGTCGCGACGCGCGGCGGCGGCGGCGGCGGCGGGTACGCGAGTGTTACGGGGAGCGCGCGCGGCCGTATAAAAATTGTTCGTCTCGGTGACGCGATACACCGGGTTCGCGAATTCTAATAGATAAACGAAAAAGAGAGAAAAAGAGTGAAAAAAAAAAAAAAAACGTCTCTCTTAAAAGAGAAAAACCGTCGACGGTAATATTGTCGCTGTTATCGGGCGTACGCCGTGGTTTTGTTTTGTTTTTTTTTTTTTTATTCGGTCGCCTCGCAAGTATACACGAGCCGTGAGCAACGAAAGTATAAACGGCGCGCAAATGTCCCCCCCCCCGCCACGCGCCCCGCCGTCGCCGTGCGGCAGACCGGTGGCCCGTTATAAAACGGCGACGACGGTAATAATAATATTGTATTCTCGTGTCGTCGTCGTCGTAACAAGGAAACAGAAAAAAAAAAAGAAGAAAAAAAAAAGGCGACTGCGACGATTTAAACCCGGCGTAAACGGCGGCGAAAGTGCCTGTAAAACGGGACAGTGATTTTCCCCGGGGATACTTCACCCTTTTTTTTTTTTTTTCCTTTTTTACTTTCCTCCTAACCGGACGCGCGTTACTCGAAAGACGCCCGGGGGTGTTTTCCTTATTTAACGCGGCGGCGGTACAACGCAAACGAGGTCTTGACCTGTTGTACCTACCCGATTATTATCCGTCGACGGATATTACCGCCGCCGCGTTTAGGACGGTTTTATTGTTGAAATTATTTTGTATTTTGTATTTATTTTTTTATACTCCGACGACGTGTTGCGTATACCACCTATACACGACGACGACGTTTAAAAAGAAAAAAAATAATAATAACAATAAGGGAACGCTGTAGATTTTCGTTTCGCGTGCGAAATAATTATTTCACGCGATGTAATTATATCGGAACAGTTCGGAAAAAAAAAAAAAAATAGAAAATAATAGGTACACGCGTGTTAACCTATTGCGAATTTCGCGGAAAAAATCAAATCTGTTTTGTTTACGATGCCGGATATCCAGAGGCGCATATTTTGTCGGGTACCTGTTTACTTTTCGATGAACGCGCGGCCATCGTCGTAGGCCAGCTGATGTTTAGAGCGGCAACATTTCTTCTTTTTTTTTTACCCTCCCCGTTTTGTGTGTGCGAATTTCGCGAAGCAATTTATTATTATACATTGCAGTTAATTTAGTATACTGCCGAAACTGCAATGGTGAAATTGACGAGATTTATTTGATCGTTGAAGGAAACTGAATAAAATCACGTGTAAAGAAATAAAGATAGCTGAGATAGAGAGATCCAGGGTTTTTTTTTTTTTTTTTTAGAAAAAAGACAAGCATGCGATTGGTTTCTGGTCTCGGGACAGAAGGGCTCGAGTCAAATGTTTATGGTTTTCAATACAATTAGTAAATTAAATTTCGAATATACTCACAATTAGTATAAAATGTCGAGAGAAAAGTAAAGAGGAAAAATCGCAATGGACAAAATTATCAAAAAAAAAAAAAAAAACGTCTAGAATTAAGACCTACTTCCTCGGGGCCGAAGATATAATTGGGTTCAAATCACACGAAAGGGGTTATGGCTTCCTCTTTTCAACCAACGCCGATTCCACATGCTCTACAGGCAAGATGGAATGATGGAGTCGATGAACCTATAGATTCAAAAACTACTTGATCGATTTCACTGAATATCATGTCACGGTTCTTCTTTATTACACGTAGTTTCCGAAGCGTTTTAGAGAGCGGTTTGAATGGGAAATTCTGTCCCTAGATTGGGACTCTCGCAGACTCTCGAAATTCGCCTCAAAATACGAAAATCGCACTTTCTCTTTTAATATTTATTTTCGGTATCCATTGGTTACGCGGTAAAAAAAAAAAACAAACTATTTTTATCATAACCAATGTATTGTTTTCACGGGGAGAGACGTTTTTATTATAATTATTTTTTTTTTTCATTCAACACTGTGTGCAGTCAAAACAGGGTAATACGCAGCTATATAGTAATGCGTATAAAAGTCTTACTCGAGATGTGCAACGTTTTCAAAAAGATACGAGTGCATTGTACTTATTCATTATACATGCCGAAAATAAAAATGAAAATTGCAGATTTTATTATTTTAATCTTTATAGAAAACGTATATTGTTATTTAAACAAGGGCATTATTATTATGACGTGTTCGTTTGTATTTTTTTTTTTTTTAACACGTGTCATCGCGATTTGTCGTTAATCCGTCAAAATCGGTATTTCATAAAGATTGTGAGTATGTAATTTTTTTTGAAAATATAAAGAAACAACGGTGAATGACATTAAGCTATATTATATAGTATACTGCGAGATAATGGCGAAGAAGTATATAAAAACGAAAAAATCGCATCCGCAGACGATAAACTCTATGAAAACCGTCTCGTGTATAGGTTAGGTCGCAAAATGGCCGAAACATCGGTAAAAAACCTCGTCTCGAAACATTAATACGAATTCTTATAGTTTTAGCAAAAACAACCTATACGTTTTCTATAGTGATTTCGGATTTGTTTTTCTTCCGACCCGCTGCAGTCCCGCAACAGTAACTTCGGTAATATCCTTCGTCTTTTTCTTGTTCGGCTTTTAAAGGCCATCATTGGTGTCCATTACCGTTACGCACATACCCGCTACCGTCTATCGTTATAATCCCGAGGTAATGTTGTTCTCCGCCTTGTGTTCCGATTTCCATTGTAGACTATTCATACACACGCCTTGCATAAAGGTGGATAAACAAATGGCCTACGCAGTGGCCTTTAGCCGACCGCTTTCCATTTTAGTGCCTGCGGTTTCATAATTGTTCCATTAATGTTTATTAATTAATATTAATATTAATTTTAATAATTTCAATAATATTGTTATATAGTTGCGGATTCAACTGTGCAGGCTTATTTTCATAAGAAAACTCGTGTTACTTCGGGATTTTTTTTTTTTTTTTCGTTTTCCTATTGTCCGCCCTGTAGAATTTCGAGTAAAATTATCTCTCACCGGTTTTTGTTTTGTTTTTCAAAACCTCGAGTCACGAACTTGACTATAATAGCCTTTGAGAGAGTGACTGCAGTATTATGTAGTCTTCATAGCGCTCGGTATTATTTTTTTGAAGTGGCTGTACGTTTTGGGGGGTGACGGTCGACGAGAGATTTTGAAAACGTTTGTAAGCGAGAGCACAGCGTAGTAGACCTACCGGATTTTAATATTATTTTTTTTTTTTGTTTCTAAAAGGGGCACAGAATATAACGCATTGTTTAGTCGTACGCATATTCTTAAAAAATAGAACGTGATTACGGTCTTATTATACTTGGCGAGGTTTCCTACGTACGTTTTTTATTTTTTTTTACTTTTTTTCAGTTTTGTGCGTTCGTCTCGAAAAAATACAACTGGTAAAAAGTACGGTTTTTATAAACGTAATGATAATTATCGGGTACTCGACCGATCAGATTTCTTTAAATATATATGGGTATGAGTACCAATAATAATATAAGTTTTTCTATATCCATTGGATTTATTATTATTTTTTGGCATAGATATACGTTTAAAAAATTTAGATGTACCTTTTATTTTTTAAATTATATGTGTACACTGCAAAAAAACAAGTATGTAAAATAACTGATATTTTTATAGCTCATTATTATTATTACCGGTGGAATTAAACGATACTTTCTATATATATATATACATTAAACTATATACCTATATATATATTAAATCTCAAGTCGAATACTACATAAATTTTCAGCGGTTTATTTTAGTTATTATAAAAAAAAAAAAAAAACACATCGTCTTCATCGCATAATATATTATCGATAAAAAAAATAATAAATAAACTTTCTTGTGTGTAAATAAAAACAAAAAAAAAAATTGTTTTAGAAAACGTATGAATAATATTTATTTTTTTTTAGATACATATTATAATACCCGCAAAGGAGTTTCGAAAAATTATCGAGTCTTCGTGGTTATTTTATGTCGTTTAATATGATAACAGCGTGAAAATGATAGGTACATTATAATAATGTAGTGTAGGTAGGCGTGGACGCTCAAGAGCCAATACGGAAAAACCCTATCAATAATAATGCGGTATTGGAGCAGTGGGAGGGTAAAAGACGGACATATTTCGCACGACGGGCCACTGTGGTAGATGGGAAGTTGGGAAGGTAGGATATCGAGGAGAATTTTATTTATTTATCTGTACGCAACGATACACCATTGCCGACGAGAAACGATTCGAAGCGAAGTTCTTCTATACAAGCACGTAAATCATATGTTTTTTCCAATTATATTTATAAGAGCCGCTTGGAAAATCAAAAAAAAATTCCATAAAAAGTACTACACTTGTAAATCGAAACGAGATTTCGGATAGAATAGTAGTTCGCAGACAATTACGCATTGTATAAAACCACTGTGCAATATATTCCTGGGTATACGCTCCGAATCTAAAACCGTCCAACGGAATAAAAGTTGTCTAAAGCCTTTGTTTCGCGGTGAAACCGATTGAAAGCACGAACCGCGGCTCTCGTTGACGTGTGCATCTGTAGTTTAAATTGCAAAAGTAAAATTTATTCCACGTGGTTTAGACGATTTTTAATAATATCAAAAATTAATATTCGAAAGGTACGTACCGTCTGTATAAATATACGTGCGTTTAATACGATTGATATGGAGAAAAAAAAATAATGTCCCGTTCGATAAGTCGACGAAAAGCGGCGCGCTATTTATTATTATAGTTTTTTTAAAGCGAATTTCGTAGGCGCCTTACCACTTGTGTAAAAGACGTTAAAAAACAACGTTTTTTTTTTTCTCACTCTCTATTTTTTTTTTTTTTTCTTACAGAAACGTGCGGCGATATACACCCGCGGGCGCGTCGCGTTGAGAGCGTAACCGCAATGATCGGGNGGGGGGGGGGGGCGAGAGAAGGCGCCGTCACACGCCGTGTCCGCGGCGTACGTCCGCACACCTGGCCGGGATACGTATCGCGGCGTACGTATCGCGGCGTACGAATCACGGCGTACGTATCGCGGCGTACGAATCACGGCGTACGTATCGCGGCGTACGTATCGCGGCGTACATATCGCGGCGTACGTATCGCGGCGTACGTATCGCGGCGTACGAATCGCGGCGTACGCGTGCGCGCGCCGATCGCAATTAACGCCGGCCGTTACGCGGGGCGGCAATGTGTTTGCGCGATCCGCGCGCGAAAGAAATGGAAAAGAATTGAATCGCAAACGGTCATTCGCGCGTGTTACCCGTTGACGTTTATCGGTTTGTTCTTTTTTTTTTTTTTTTCGTACGCGCGTGTGGAACGTACACACGTCCGGCGGCCGCGACTGGCGCGGAAACCGTGGCGCCGACACGTTACGCGGTCGGTCGCGGTCCCGGCCGCCGGTCTCGCGCGTTCGCCCGTCACAAGCCCGCGTGCGAATGACGCGCGCCCGTAAAACATTTCTCCCGCGTTCGCCTGACGACGCGAACATACGCGCGCCGCGTACAGCCGCCGATCCGAAAACGAATCGCGTTTTTATGGATTCCGGGCGCGACGGTCAATGCGTACGTTGGTTTTTTACCACGGCACGTTCGTTTTTCGTTGAGTTTCCCCCCCCGTTCCGTGGACGGTTTTTCTCCCGGCTCTACGGCTCCGGGTTTCAGGCGAGTAGTTTTTCGGGGTTTCGCCGATAAAAGGGGGAACGTGGGAAAATTTACGAAACGTATTATTTCAAATAACGCGGCTTTTCGGACAACCGTGCATAACCGCACTCCGATCAGAATCGTTTTTTTCCTTAGAAATGGTCAGTCGTCACGTACGGACATACATTCAATTCCTCTTTGTACACGTCTTACCTCCCCGAATTCTCACGCATATCAGTGGCCCGCCCATCATCGTGCGATGTACGTCCGTATCTTTTTTATTTTCGTCGTTTTCCTCAATCGCGGACGGACGAAAAAAAACAAATAAATATCGCTTTATTTTTTCGATTTTTAAAATGTTCGAAATGTGCCGACTTGCAAACCGCACAACAGTGTCTTCTCGGCAACGGCCGTTTTAAAATATCTCGAGAAAGGCGCGGCGAAAAACGAGACTACGCATCACGCGATCATAGTCGAAATGTCGAAAAAATCGGAACGGCCATTACAAACGGAAACCGTTGATCGGACGCGGACGCGCGAAGCGTCAAAACGTTCACAACAGCACAACGTACAAATCGGCCGTTTTGAATATGTCAAAAAGTTTAAAAAAAGTTAAAAAAGTTAAAAAAAAGTCTTATTTTTTTTTTTTTTCCGGCGATTAAGGGACGAATGTTATTTTATCGTGCGCGCTCGCGTCGCCCCCGTGCAGATTACACGTACGCAATAGATTATTGTAACGTGCGCCGGGGCGGTAAACCGCGCACAATACGCGCGGCAGGCGGACAGGTGGCACGTACAGATTGATACGGGCAGGTACGCGTGCGAACTCGCGCGCCAGAACAGAGCCGTTAAATAAAAATGTCCGGGGCGGACCTGTTTTTTTTTTTTTTTATTATTTCATTTTTTTTTTCGCTTTTCTCTCCCCGTCACTCTCGTAACTCGCGAATTTCCACATTTAACCGGCCGATATATCGCGCGCGCCCGGACCGATTCGCGCCGCGCGATATTTTACCGTACGACGCACGTTCGCGGACGAGATAAAGCGACGATAATATCGCGCGAAAAAAAAAAACCCCCGAAACGCTCGTAACGCGACGGGTGATGCGAACGCGCGTTCGACGGCGTAACGACAGCGATAACAATTGTGCGGCGACAACAAGTGCTCTGGACGCGGGCCGCGGCCGGCCGGGGACGTCGTCGCGCGCGGGGAGCGGTTTTTCCGCCGCGGAGACTTCGGCCGCGGGCGCGTTCGGGATCCCGGCGACGTCGGATTCGGGACCGACGCGTGCACCGGGACTGGGAAACAATCAAAAACCCCGACGGTCGGTTTTTCGTCCGCGCGTAATTCCCGCGAGTAATTTTCATGCCGTCGGACCGCGGACAAACGCGCGGGCTATGACATTACGCTTAAACGCACGCGGCGTAATAATAGCGTATGGCTGTCACCGTCCGTCGTGAAATCGTCCGCATCACCGACGCGACGCGTGCAATTGCACCAACCGCGCCGTCGTTCTCGGACGCCGTCCGATTCAATCCGTCCGAACGTTATCACCGGAAAGATGCCTATATTAAAAAAAAAAAAAAAATCAAATCGTATTATTAGTTTTTTATTATTATTTTACTCGTCTCTTTATTTTTTTTTTAAGAAAATCTGTACCGTTAAACGTTTCTTTTTTAACAACGAAATGTGCCCCCGTACCACTGTAGTGTTCAGATAGATTTGTGTATACACATACCAGCTCGGTACCGACACGTTTTTATTTTTCTGGCTGAAAAAATACAAAAAATTTGAATCCGGGACAATGGTTCTGCACATAGACAAACGGCCGAAAAAAAATTGACCTAAGAGGAGAACTCGTGTACACATCCGTTGTCTACCCTCTACACCGAGGACGCGTCCATATTGTCGGGTAAAAGGGTAAATTCAGTTGATTTTTGAGATTCCACGCGCACCATTTCCGACGGTTCTTTCAGCTTGTACGATAATTTATTATCTTCGGTCTCCGGGAAAGAGGGCTTGAGTCGGTATAGTGTTTCTGGACGCCCTCTAATCCTAATACCGCGTTGTTAACGGCTTGATAGACACATTATGACGGCATTGTACCGTTATGCCTTTTCGCCGAACGGAACACACAACGTCGTAAATTTTTGAATTTTCGCGGTAAAACGTCCGACAATATTGAAGGTAAAAAATATTTGATATTGTGCACCGCGGTAAAAAGAAAACTGCACGGTCCGCGTGCCCCGTCCGGGAGACGATCGCGACTTTCCGCGGTGATGAGCGAAAGAAAATAAATCGTTGCAAACGTGATAAAGTTTAAATCGAAAACCGTATTGACGGAAAAAAGGAAAAACAAATATTATAATAATAATAAGGAAGTAAATAAAAGGGTAAAAGTTCCGTTTAGGGAAAAGAACCCGGAATAATAAACGCGAACAAAATAAATCGTTTCGGCGGCGGTAAGGTCGAAAATAGCGTACGAAATAGCGAAAATGTTTAAGACATTTTCATAAAATAGTTTCCGGCCGGGCGATATATTTTTAAAAGGCCGGATAGTGCGTGTAGAATATTTACTACGAATCATACTACGAATAACTATTGCGCCTTTATGTTAAAATATATATGAAAAAAAAAAAAATAAAAATACCGTTTAAAACTCTTTTGCCGAAGTGTCGGTAATTTTTCTTTATTTATTTATTTATTTTTTTTTGGAAAATTGAATCTCTTTTCGCGAAAAGCTTATTATTATTATTGCCGCGCGCGCTAAAGGAAAACTTTCAACAGTTTATTTATATATATTTTTTATATTTTTTATTTTTTTTTTATTTTTGTTTCCGAGACTTACAGTTTTAAATGCGTATAAGTCGTTCGGAAATGTTATTTTCGCGTTAAACGAAAAATAAAACGGTTTTTTTTTTTATTATTATTATATATATATATATTTTTTTTAGAAACATGGTCATTAAATTACGATCAAACTCGTATACACCGCGGTATTGTTTCGATATTAGAATACGACAGTGTATATTAATGAATTTTTTTTTTTTTTTATTTTCAAATTAAACATTTCGAAATTAATTTTCTCGCAAAAATATTGCGCGCGGTACATGTGATACGCCCACACGTGACGTTGAACCGTCGAAAGCGCGCTCACCTACCGCGCGCCGTCCCGGTGCCTTTTTAAGCGCGTTTTAATACGCGTACGTTTTTTTAGCGCGCGCGCGATTTTCCGGACACCCGCGCGGCGCCCGACGTACACGACGCGTAAGCGCGCGCACGTTTTCCGCCGTGAATTCTACCGGAGTGGATTTCTGATGGCAATCGTTGCGGTCGCCGTCGTTGCCGCTGCGTTACCGTTTCACGCGACCGCAATCGTAATAATTTTGCCGCGGTACGCGGGCGATCGTCGCAAGGACCGGTTCGTTCGGCGAGCAAAACGACAACAGTCGAACATCCCGTCACGTTGTACGCGAAAAAAAAAATAATATAAAAAATATATGGAAACGGCGCCGCCGGGAAACGGAGAACGGAAAAAGATGTTCCCGGAACGTTAAGGTTTTCGCGTTTTCCCGCGACATTTATCGTTACGAAAATAATAAATTATTACCGTTGTCGGTGGGCGCGCGCGTTTCAGACCGCCGCCGCTGCCGCCGCCGCCGCCGCCGCCGCAGCGAGCACAACGAAATATTACGCCGAACGTTTTTCTCTAATTATTGATTTTTCCGCACCCTCTTGCGAAAATCGTGTACCGCACAAAACGTTAAAAACCGAGAGTGTACCCCGCGATTTCGCGTATAGAAAATAAAACAAATTATCGTATTCCGTATACGAATCGACTGCACAAATCATTGTACGCGTATAATTTACACACACACACACACACAGACACACGGTATATGTACGGTCTTCTCGACGGATTTTCGCGTAAAGACACGAGTCCGCTTTTCGACGACTTTTTCAAAGAGGCCGTTAAAAACAAAAAAACAAAAGAATAGGATAACTGAAAATCAAAAAAAAAAAAAAAAAACCTGTTAAAAGGAGTGAACACATCGAAAGATATTGTGCAGATACGACGGCAAAACGAGCGAGCGGGTAAAAAACATAATATTATGTACCGTGTCAAACACCGAGGCCCATTAGGCCTTCCTCTCACTACCCTCCCTCCCTCGACCCGGACGAGTCCTTAACACTATGTCCGTATCTATGGTTGACCGGTGGCAGATCCAGAGTTTAATTTCGGAAGGGTGGTGCCTACAAAAAAAAATCACTACTACGCGGAAAAGAGGTGACACTGGGAACAGGTGCAGCCATTGTAGTAGCTGGGAAATCGGGAAGATAGGGCACATAAGGTTATTTAGTTTATGTCTGTGAGCACCGATAAACCGTTGCCAACTTATTTTTTGATCTCGCCACTCCGGGTCACCAAAGTCACCGCACAATAGGACCCGGCCACAAGGCCATGTACAGGTTAGGTTAGGCTAGCACAGTAATGTCAGGAGGTGACGCGGTCCTACCGCTCACCTCTCACCTTAGTTTTAATTAGTATAGTTAATAACGTGAGCCCACCCCGTGAAGTGGAATTCAGGATTTTATAAAGCATTACTTAATCATACGTATTAATAAACGATGACAGTAGCGGGGTAGCGATGTGAAAAATTGTTCTCCCACTGCTGTCGGCTAACCAGGAAAAAGAAAAACTTATTATTTGATCGGATTTCCGATGGAAAATTTGTTCACGGACAGAAAAAAAACAAAATATTATACAATCAGTATACATTCATCGATCCTCTTCGCTTTTCTTCCATAAAAAATCTCGCATCGCGCATGCCCCCACCCCCTACACTGGATACGCCACCGAAGTTAACGGGTTCACCTTGTTGTTACGCACTAACTGCTAACCACTGGAAACTATCGAAAAATCTTATTTGACTATATAATTCTGTTGTTGCATCGAACTCTTCAATTTCGGGGTTTTTTTTGATCTTTAGTTATAGTAAATATTATGATCACAATGTTATCGATATTATATATACGTAATTATAACAAACTGGTTGTTTTTTTTTTTTTCGTAATATACTTTTTAACGGGCCGGGAAAAACGGTAATATCTAAGCGACAACGGTTCATGCGGTAAATATGATTTTGTTTTTGATGTTGTAATACAGTGAAAAAAATGTCGGAAAGGTACAGGATACATTAATCTGTTCGATTTATACCGGTGCGCGACGATTCTGAGCAGAGTTTTGCGATGCCGTAATTCCTATAGGGTTCTCGACGGAATTCAAACTCGAAATGAAAAAAAAAATGAAACAAAAAAACAAAACTACTACTGTCGGATTAAACTAGATGCAAATAAATCGAACGCGCGGTACGACCCATACATAAATGGACCTCGGATTAAATTTTGAAAAATGTCCGTCAGGCCGAACGAATACGAAATTCGAAAATGTCAAACGCTTACGAAATAAAAAAAAAAAAAAAGAGACTTAATTATTGACATGATTATCTGTGTCTTTTAAGCTGATACCTTGAGTTAGGAGATAGAGAGTAACAGGTATATTATAATAATGCCAAACGCCAACGCACCCTGTACTTTTCTCTAGTTCGGTCCATACTGAGCGTACGGCGTAGTTGTTCGGCATCCTTAATCTTGCAAAAGATCAGTTATATGGCTAGAGCGTGTCAAAAACGAACTTTTGCCGTACGCTCCTTTCATCCTCGAGATAAATCATCCTCCCCGCGATTATTCCCTCGCCCGTAACACTTTAAACATACCTACTCTATCCTGTAGACGCCTCGATGACGATTTTCACATCATTTCTTCGCTTCTGAATGGTTCCACCGGTCGGCACCGTAGACCTCCTTTCATTCATTTCTTTCCGTGTTCCTTCTCGCAACGCCAGAAATCACCGAAATTATTCGCCGTGCCAATTCGAATAACCTCTTACGGTCGCAATCAGCCCATTCATAGCATGTCAGCAAACCGTTTCGACAATTTTTACTGACTTTAATCCGGTTCTAAGTCTTCTCGTCTGTTATCTTGTATTTATTCTATTTTTTTTTCCATACAACTGTCTTATCACTTGTTTTCAACCAAATATTATATTATAAATATATATATATATATGCATTTTATCGCAATAGCCGATAGGCGGTTGAACAAATTAATTAATTAATAACAACTATTTGTTAATGTAGAGTTACGTTGAAATACAATAACGTAGCGGAGAAACCGCTCAGAATCGTTTTTCGTCCGCGTTAAATTGTAACGCGCCGCGGGGGGCGTGTTCTACTACACACGTGCCCGCGTCCGTCCCCGGTATAGGTGCGGGGAATCGTCTCCGCGGCGGGCGGGTGGGTTTCCCCCTGTAATTCTCGCGGTCCGTTTACGAGCGAATAATAATAATAATAACAACAACAACAACAACAACAACAACAACAAATCGCTCATAATATGCAAACGACGAGAGTCGAGTCGCGCATTTCGTACAAATCGCGTGTTTTCCCGAAAAGGTCTCCGACGCGGTGCGTTTTATTATTATTATTATTACTCTCGCCGCCGCCGTGACCGCGGTCGCGTGTAAACACGGCAAAGGTACCCGAGTTTTACTTTCATCCGCGTCGCGGGGATTTCCTACGGACGCCGCGGTTTCGTGTTGACCGCTTTTAACGGGTCCGCGTTAAAGTCCGCGGGAATTCCCGATCGTCCGGGTACCGCGTGTAATCGATCGCCAGTATTATTCTCGTCGTTCGGCCGTTCGTTTCCCGTTATCCCCGCCCGATAACGCGCGACGCGGCCGTCCCCCTACGGTTTTCCGCGAAAGGATATCGCACGGCGCTAATAGCACGCGCGGTTTTCGTACGGGGAGACGCGAGCGATTTCGCCGGGGAAAACGCCGGAAACCGGCGCGCTTTGTCTTGGCGTACCGCGTTTCCGCGTCGCCGCCGTCGCCGGACGGACGGACGAAAAGGCGAAAAACCCCCCCGAAAAAAACGGTCGCCCGTTTATCGCGCGTGTACCGTGCGCGGGGACGTTGTTGTTGTCTCCGACGAGGCTCGCGCGCCTACACGCGTAAACGCGTATATTTCATAATGTACAACACGGGCAAAAGACGATAGGCGCGATAAATCATTCGCGACGTACACTTATAATGCGTTCTGTACGTAATATACGTGCGCGCGCGCGTGTGTGCGTATGTGTGTGCGCGCCCGTGTGTGTACGCAGGCGGCGCGGCGGTCGTGCGGTTATACCAATCGAGGATTTACGGAATAATATTTTAAGCGCCGGGAAAAGAGAAAAACGGCCGCGTAAAAGGCTCCTCCGCCCCCTACCCCCACCCCACTGCGACGGCTGTCCCGCGGCCGCCGCTCGCCACGTACCTGCCGGGGCGGCGCGCCGCGTCGTATAGGCCGCGGAGCGCTCGCGCGAGGCGGCGGCGGCGGTGGTTTTTCTAGAGAAAATCTGGGTAGGTTTACATTTTTTACAGTCTCCCTGCCTCGCTCACTCGCTCTCTACACACACACACACACACACACATATATATAAATATATACCCACTCCTCCTCCGCCGCCGCGACTCTCTGATCACGGGCGCGCGTGGGCCCTCAGCTTCCGACCCGCGCGTTACGTTCGGTATTGATTCGGCGCTCATAAATTACATTTGCCTAGTAAAATGAGAGAACGACACCGCCGCCGCCACCGCTCTGTCATTGGTCGCGTGTGTGTAGGACGGACGGGAGAGGATGGGGTGTGGGTGGGGGGTGGGGGCTGCGGGAGACCGGGGTAGGGGGCGAAAGTATAACGGCGCGCGTATAGTGTCGGCGCGGCGGAGGAAGAGCGGCGGCGATGAAGGCAGGCGACGAAGACGAAGAAGGAAGCGGCGGCGGCGGTAACGAATATACGTAGGCCCGGCGGACGGGAACGAAACGCGTACTCCTCCTACTCCTGTAATAATGTATATAAATATACGCGTACGCGTGGAGGCGGCGGCGTGTATACGTGTATACGTATATATATGTGTGTGTGTGTGTGTGTGTGTGCGCGTGTATATAGGCGGCGCGGCGTGCGAAGGGGACGAAAAACGCCGAAGTGCTCGATACCCCGGGGGTAAGGTGTACGCGGGAGGAGGTCGAAACGAAGCCGGCGGTGGAGCAGGCGACGCGCGCGCGAATAGGGTCGGAGGGATTCCCGGGGATCCTGTGCGAGTGGGGACCAAAACGGAATGAAAGTTGAATAACAATGTTCACTATTTATAGTAGTAGTGTGTTAAAACGAATTAAATTTTTTAGCGGCGGCACATGCGCGGCGGCCTAAGCGGGGTGGTGGCGGCGGCGGCGGTGTCACGGGGGGCGGCCGCTTTCGCGGAGGGCGCGCGGACGAATTTAATGATTTTTTTCTCTTTTGCTTTTATCCCCTTCACTCGTCCCGTCGCTGCCGCTCACTCGCACCCGCCGTCCCGCTCGCTCCGTCTCTCTCGCCACGTCGCCGGCGCGCTCTGCTGCTCCCTTATCAAGGGGTTGCCGCCTACTCCCCCGCTCGCCGGGCCACGGGAAGGGACGGAGGCCCGCGGCCGGGGCGGCGCGGAGCGCGCGTGAGGGGGATGGGGGGGGGAGAGCGCGCGCGGTGCGAATTCCGGTTACAAACGCCGCCGCGGCGCGCGGAGTGCCGAGCGGCGGCCGCGGCGGGGCGGGTGGGCGGACCGGGCCGGGTAGGCCGGGTGTGTGCGGCGGGCGGGGGGACCCACTCTCTCTCATTAAACTGTACGAATATGCAATTTTACTTTCTCGGTTTTTACCCCCTAGTAGTTTATTGCTAGTCATGTTTTTGAGTTGTCTATAGTTCCGCCGCGCGGGCTCTCGTCAACCGCATCATCTCCGTCGCAACCGCCGCGGGCACGCACGCGATTCGCACGCACTATAATACTCGTACTTTATGCTATACAACACTACTCGCGACATCGACCATCGACACCACACGCGGCCATCAATGCGACAACATTAATTTATTAATAATTATTTTTATTATTATTGTAATTATTATTTTTTTCGTTACGACGACTACGTGATTTTTGTTATTATTATTTGTTTGTTTTTTTTTCGTTCGTTTTTTTTTTTTTTTTTCTGTCCCCTTAAACACTCGCGACAACGTTACACGTGCGCGCGAATAATAACCGAACCGCCGATTTATAATAATTGATTAATTAATTAATTAATTAATTAATCGTTTTTAAATTAACGAACGAATTAATCGAGTTAATTACATTATATAAAGTTGTTACCGTTATTTTTCGTTTTCCGATTTCCCCCGTAAATCTGTGCGAAAACACATGTCGGTAACGCTCAGCATGCCTGCGGCGGCCGTGTGCCGGTCACCGACGACGATGACGACGACGGCGACGCGATCTCAGTCGAAAACAGGACAATAATTTACGTAGGTAAAAAAAAAAAAAAACCAAAAAAAAAACAAAAAAAAAAACCAAAACCGTAAAAACAATATTAATTGATTCGCGTAGCGGCAGCAGCGATTGTAGCAGTAGTAGTTGTAGTAGTAATAGTTGTGATAGTAACGGTAGTACGAATACATTTTGAAAATGTACAAATTTAACGGCAATTTAAATATTTACAATGCTATTGGTCTCGGGCGTTTGATTTTATAATTTTTAAATTCCAAAATATTGAAAATATTACCGCGTACATTATTATTGTTGTTGTTGTTATTATTATTATTATTGAGACTACCGGCAACGTCGTCGTTTCACGGTAAAAATAGTAAAATATCCATTGTAATACATTGTTCTAATGTTGTTGTTATTATTAATAATATTACAACAACAACGTAGTATAGTGGCGGCAAAATTCTCGCGTTATCACATTCGCGCTTACCGGGGCATTTTCGGATCGCGGTTACGGACCGCGCGCGGCGCGCTCGCGCGCGTCTACGTCGGCGGCACGCGTGTGTAATCGTCGTCGCGCGCGCGTGTGTGCGGCCGCCGCCGATTGAATGAATGGGCGCCCCTGTACACTGTCCCGTCGTCGTAGCCGCCACTGCCCCCCCCCCATCCGCGAGCGCGCGCACACAAACACGCGCCACACACACGCGCACACACACACGCGGGCGCGCGCGCGCGCGCGCCGGATCGCGTGTACATAATAATAATAATAATAACGCCGTATTATGCCCGTCGACACGCCGCCGCCTGCCCACCTGTTCGCCGCGAGACGGTTCGCGTGGTGACGACGACGACGGCGGCGACGGCGGCCGGTCGGCCGGCCGGCCGGCCGCCGCGGACGAAACGCGCGCGAAAAAGAGGACGACCCCCCCTCCCTCCCTCGGCCGCCCCCTGACGGTCGTCCGGCCCACGGCCGCCGTGATTCCCGACGCGGTCGTACGGTCACGCCGCCGCCGCGGAGATAACGTTACAATTTCGTTACGCGGCCGGCCCGGCGTCTCGGCGATGACCCGCGCGATTATCCCGCGACGACGACCGCGCGCCCGCGATCAACACGCACCGTTCCTCGCCCGCCCCGCCGCCGCCACTCACGGCGCCCGTGACGCCGCCGTCACCCGACACGCCCCCTCCGCCGCGGCTACCGTCTCGCGCGTCGTACAGTATGTGTGCGCGTGTGTTTTTCTTGCACGCGTGTTGTTTACACTATCGCCGCCGCCGTCGCCGTACGTTTTTTTTTTTTTCCTCTCGTGCCGCCGCCGCCACCGCCGCCCCGGGTGAATCGGCGAGTAGTAGCGGGAAAATACGCGGGAAAATACCCGGTCAACGCGTTCGGCGTGTTTCTGGTCGCGGGAGTTTTTTTCGCGTTTTCATAGACGACAGAAATACAAAAACAATCGACTGGGTATTATTGTGCACGGTCGTTTTCAGCGGACATGTCAATTAAATCGCCGTCACTGTTACATCGTAATATCAATTAGCTAAAAAAAAACAATAACAATGTGTTACGTCGGCGCGGTGGGTTTTTTTTCCCGGCCCGCGAAAACAGTGTTAATCGTTATTAATCGTTTAAATTTTTTACGAGCGCGTCGATAAAAAAAAAAAAATAATAATAATAATAACGTACACTTATTGTAATATTATAACATATACGAACGTGGATCATTTATTTGGCTGTTTGCCCGGACAGGCGGGACAGTGTCAGCCGAAGCCCGCCGCGTGATGGGCGACCTGCAGCATTTCTGCCTGCGCTGGAACAACTACCAGAACAGCATAACGACCGCGTTCGAGAACCTGAGGGACGACGAAGATTTCATCGACGTGACGTTGGCGTGCGACGGCAAGAGTCTCAAGGCCCACCGGGTGGTCTTGTCCGCGTGCAGCCCTTACTTCAGGGAGCTGTTGAAAGTGAGTGCACTCCCGGATATCGTACTGTTAATATTATTGTTAAGCCGCGGGTGATTTTTTCGACAATTATTATAATATAACCTTTCTCCCCTTCCGCCCCCCCTCCTCCGGCGGTCGCCGCGTGTTTTCCGACAGAGCACGCCGTGCAAACATCCCGTGATCGTGTTACAAGACGTCGTGTTCGACGACTTACAGGCGCTGGTCGAGTTCATCTACCACGGCGAAGTGAACGTGCACCAGAGGAACCTGAGTTCGTTCCTGAAAACGGCCGAAGTGCTCAGGGTCAGCGGTCTCACGCAACCCACCGACTCGTCCGCGAACGACGTGAGTCAAGTACAAAATTATTTTTATTCGAAATCCCGATCCTATACCTTGTCGTCTTGTCTATACATCGGGCCGTACCCGTGCCGCGCGTGTGTCCACAGCAGCATGCCGCGAGACAGTCTTCGGAGACGCCGCCGGCGGAAAACGCGTTCCTGTCACTAGCCACACAGGTGTCCGAGGGCAGGGTCTCGCCGCAGGTCAGACAGAGAAAAGGGCAATTCCCGCAACAATCGCCGTCGTCCATACCTTCGCCCCGGTCAAAGGTAAGTGGCTTTTTGTCGTATTACTTTTTTTTTTTTTTTATTCTGCACGTATAAGTAACGCGATCATTTGCAAAATGTTACGCGCGCGAAAGGTTTCGAGGGTTCTGTCGCATTACCCACGTCTCCCGCCGGATTCTAACGCGATTCCAATTTTCACCTAACGTTTTACTATAACGTGCATAGTGCGCGTATACCATAAGTTTTCGTCGGGTACCATCGTTACAATAACGTTTGTGTTTCAACATTTTCAAACGAACCCGTGTAAGACTATACAGAGCAATTCAGTTCGTTTGTAGTTTGCAACAATTAATCATCGTTGACGATTCTTAGCGAAGATTCATGTTTTGAAATTTTTATGGTTTTCCGTTAACATTTAAACTTAAAACGCTTATAAATAAAAAAAAAATACAAGGTACATTAAGTTTGACTTTTTTTTTTTGTACTGCCAAGTACAACTGTCAACTATAACGGTGAAGCCCGCGTAGAATTTCCGAGTATTTTCACAGGGCCAAACAATTAATTTAATTCTTTTGTAATTATAAATTATAATAAATTCTGAACAAATGTCAATTTACATTCATCTAAACAGTTAAAACAATAACAATGACAATGCAAAGTTTTTTTTTATTTTTTGCGAGACAAATAATAATAAATTAATATTTGTACTGTTATCATTTCGATAAACTTATTTTTATTGCTATACTTCGAATAATTTATTAGGCATGGTAATAAGAAAAAACCGATTTCGTCCATTCACTAAAAATATTACCTTCTAAGCGATAAAAATATTTCACATTTGTCAAGTGTTCGAGAATAAAGTACTCCGGAAAATGCATGGGGGCTTAGTTAAATGCTCAGACGGGCGAATGAAGGAAATAACAACGACGAACTGCGCAAATCTTTTTTCAGCGACCAGGTATACCGAATAAGGAGATTAATAAAATACGATTGAACTGTGCAGGACATGCTTGGAGGAAGTTCGATTCTTTAATAAAAAAAAAAAAAGCCATAATTTCGGAAGAATCAATAGGGAAGAGAACTCTTAGGAGATCACGATTAGGGTGGTAAAACCGCGTTAAAAGGATCTAAGGATAGTGCAACCAAATAGCCAGTTGTGAGGGGAGGAATTTTCAGAATAGAGAGATAGCTATGGCAATGTGTTTATTCGACGGGCCATTCCTGAATGGACCAATAGAGAAGTAGAGAAGAAGAGAGATTGTATACTAGGTTAAAATATAATCCGTCGGCTTATAGTGACGTCAGTCATTGGTCTCGATTTTCCGGGTGCGGAGAAATTTTTACACATTTTACCTATATTATTGGTCCCCGAGATACATTTTTTTTAATTTTTCAACGGTGCGAAACGATTTGTTTCTGAGAAGATATTATTATACACACACACATAGATTATACGAAGTAATTTTGATACGGCGATCAAAAAACAATCCGTCCGAAACAAAACCGATGTCGAACTTTTTCCCAAAAACGTTTTCGTATGTTAATTTTTTCTCCGGTACTTATCGGAGTTAATTACGCGTACAAAATTGATGTCTCTATACACATATCTGTTGAGTTTATACACCTAATATGAAAAACGAGCTTCAAAAGGAATTCAAAAATATCTATGTACAAAGAAAATGTATGTATTATCGTTTGTACTTCATAATACGAGTATACATAGATATATTGCAAATACCTAACCTAACCTTATGATAGTCAATACGTATAGTGAAATCGGTTTATTTTTGTTTTTTTTTTTTAGATTCTGGGCTAAGCGAGGAACGTATCGGTTTTACTACGATGCGTTTTGTTTGTGTGTGTGTGTGTGTATGTAAATAAATCTTAGTCTAATCGAAAACCTTTTTAAGAATTTTCGATCAAGTTGTGGTGCACTGGGGAAGTCATTTTTTTTTGATTTTCCTCGTAATATCCAGAAAAACCGTATTATTCGGTGAACCGGAAACACCGGCAAAATTCGTTGATTTATGCGTAGCCTTGACAACGAGGGGAAAAATGACGACCTATTATAATTCTACGCACACAATCGTTTTTCGTTCGCGATATCCTTCAGACTTTCGTCCTTACACCGCGGCACACCCATCGGTGGAATCGGTATTTGTTTTTTTTTTTCCGGTTTTTTGTTTTCGGTGATCTCTCGCGTAGTTAATATCGTATTAATAGCACAAAAAATAATACGAAAAACGCAAACCCCTGACTTCTAATTTCTTCCAACTCGGATAGTTCTCCGTTTCTGACGTTTTAAAAATATTTTGTCCGCTATGGTATAGCGAACGGCTGACTTATATTGCGACTACTGTAACTGTGTAAATTTAAGACGCACCACTCGCATGAGATCGGTTTCCAATGCACTATGAACTCCTCCATCGATTACATGTTTTTTAATATGATTCAATAAAATGCTAATTTTGCCATTATTTGGTGTCATCGGCCCCGGTCTGTGGGGCGGTCGCAACATGTCGACGTTATCGCCCACAAAATTGCGGTCGTCGGTGGTCGAATGCAACGCACCGAGTGCGACCCGCCAATCAATTTCCGACCACTCGCCGCCGATCGTGACATTTTGTTTATCGTCGTTATCTTATTATCTCGCCGCTGTCTTTTACGATTGCATTCGTCTGTTTTTATTTGTTGATAATTTATTAACTGCAGCAGGTTAACTGTCACGTGTATCCAGCGGCTATTTTTTCCGATATTCCGTAGTCCACATTTTTTTCAACGGCGTACCCGTGAGGAAGCGATAGCGGCGGTCACCCTCACACCCCCACCCCCCCCACNCCCCCCCCCCCCCCCCCCCCCCCCCCCCCGTGGTCCGTACAATGTAGTTTGACTCAAAAGTGCACGCATTTATTTTTCGTAGTGCGCCCAAAAACAAGCCACCGCGTGTGCCGTGTACACCGTACGCGTAGTGTTGTCAAGCAACGCGTACCGATCAATCGCAATGTTCGTCCGTCGGGCCAAACCAAAATAACCATAAATAAAATTAACAGTAACCGGAGAATAACGACGGTCAACCGTTGTCGACATGGCCTTCTAAAACATTACACTAGGAGGACGCGCAAACGTCTCTTAAACGGGACAATCGCACGTACGCGTACCCGTCGAAATGCGCGCTGTCACGCCGTGTTGTCGAGAACTCGAGCGCACCGTGAACGGTACGTGCGCAGCACGGAAACGACGTTCAGCCGGTGGTTACCGCGCGGTAATTCGATAAGCATTAAAAAATACCGCGCCGGCCGCAGTTAACCGGTTGGCGACCGTTCGCGCCGTGTGGTCCGTGCGAGTTATTCGTCCGTGGACACCGTGGTGCCGACGGGCGGCAGGTCCGGAAGAAACCGCCGCCGCCGCCGCCCGTAAAACGCGCGACATCCGACAACAATACCGTCCGGATCGTCGTTTGCCGGCGGCGAGCAACGGGTGCGCGGGAGAGGGCAATTTGCGTCCCGGCGCGTAATCGGTTTACGCGATGTCGCCGCGCGCGGAGGACGCGGGTCATCGGCGTCACATAAAAAGGCCGACCCTTTAATCGCGTTTGCAGATAGACGGCCGAAAACGGTTTACGGTTTCAAAGGGGACCAGAATGTCCCGGGAAATCGACCGTTTCGATAGTAACAAAATGGGTATCTAACGCACGACGCGATACGGCGTACGATTCGCCGTCCGGAGTCGGAAGAGGGAAATATTTGGAAAACCGCGCGGCGACTCCGTCTGCGCCGCTGCACGTGAACCCTCGACGGCCGGGACCGTGAAAAGCTTAACCGTGAAAGCGTACGGTTTTCAGGGACGTCCGGAAGGAAACGCGTGTGCTTTACTTTCGCTCGTTTGAAAACGAGACCGCGCGTCCGGGTACAACGTCCTCCTCCGCCGCCGCCGCCGCCGTACGTACAGGGCGATTGTTATGTCGCGAAAAACGCTTTCGTGGAAAAACTTTACTTCGACGTTTTTACACGATACCGATAAAATCACCATTTCGCGTTTAAAATAATGCAATATAAACGTACCGATACGCACTGTTTGTGGTACTATAGGTTATTACGAGTTATTTTTCGAACCGGTTCCTGTAACCTATAGCGATAATATAATGATTGTGATTGCACTTAGTACTTCCGTCTATCGCGGCCCGTTTACCAGTACGGACGATTTGATTCGATTATAATCGATAACGGTTAAGACGAGAGATGTAAAATAATATTTATTTTTTTTTTTTCGTACTTATTTATTTAATTTAATTTTAAAAATATAATCTCTTCCGATTTCTTTGATCGCGTGACAATAAAAATATTTTTTTTTTTTATATTTGTCGTGTTGGAGATAATTTGACGAAAATATTTTGTACTGGAGGTATTTTGACGTAAAACGCTTTATCGCGTGAACCCGCGCCGACCGACGTTGCGGACGTCTCGGGCAAATCGGTTTTATCTCACGTCATTTTGCGTACGGATGTTCAATACAATTATATAAAAAAACACACTTGTTGTTTAAAAATAAAAACACTGGAGCACGGTGCTATAAAAAATATATCATTTTTTGAAAAAAAAATTCCTGTGCTTGCGTGGTAGTAGATATTTATTGCCGCCTTCATATCATGTTTAAGATGCTAAAATTGTGCAGTTATAGTTGGTAGAACCGTTAAAAATATTACCCGTTGTCTTTAAATTAACAAAAACTGTTAACAAACATTCATCATATTATAATCGTGTTGAAGAAAAATCCTGTACTTCAAAGGGTTTAAATATTTTTCCGAAATTTCACCCTTATTCCGTGACATAAACGCATAATATTATCCAGTGGCTCGACTAGGGGGGGGGGGGTTATAGGGAGTTTAGCCTCTCTGGATAGTGTTAGATCCCCTATCCAAAGCAGACGCAGAACACCGCGCGTTTATTTAACTTTATGATGACGCTTAAGTCTCCCTCCTCCCCCAAATATTATCGACCGTTGATTTTCAAATAACAACTCTGCATTTTTATTTAAATTCCGCGATTTCAGAAGACTTTTTCAAAAATGTCGACGTGACACCATAAAATACCGCGGATATTCTGTTTATAAACTAAAAGTCGATGTACGCTTTCACGTTTTATAATTTATGACTGTATACATACGCGGCATCTGAGAAAAAATTTCCCGGGGTAGTCATTTTCGAGAAAGATAAAAAATCCGTATGACATAAGTAGATGGTACAATAAGTAATTTTTCATTTCAATACACATTGTTCGACTTCAGTTTGGACGCCTTCTTTTCCCCCGATATAGCCTCACTAACGCGGAATTACGGTGAAAGTTCGAAAACATTTCGAAATAATCGAACTCGAACACCCGAATTGACTCGAAATCTCCGTAGATAATCAAAAAGTTCTCGGTGTCATACACGCGTGGCAGGCAAATCAAGCGAATACATTTGCTTATAAATGGCGACAGCGAGGGCCTCGCCTCTCATCAACTTTTAAATTCGCCACCGATGAATATACAACGTTTTGTAAGCGGTAAACGGCCATTAAAGATATAATATATCAAAAATCGGTGTCCGTTAAAAAAACAAAAAACAATATTAGAAAAATTCAAATGTCACGCCGAATCTTCCCCTCTCTCCCGTGTTTTTAAACGAAAAACGCGCGGGGTAAATTACTCGTGAAAAAAAATAAGACAATATATTATTACGACGGTTAAATTTGCAATCGGAAAATACTAAAACCGAAAAAATCACCGTTATACATATTTATATATAAATATAGTACCTAAATAAGACGTATCCATTTATACAAACGGGGAATCGAGAATCGACGGCATTCGTATTTACTATTGTATACGTATATTCTGCTTCCCCACCCCCTCCCTGTATCGCCTATGGTGGTGTTATAATATTCACCCTGTATGTATGTAAAACGAGACAGTTACGAATAATCGAAACGTTTTTTTTTTTTTTTTTCCGCGTAATATGATAATAATAATAAAAAAAAAAAAAAAACTACACGTTACGGGTCGTTGTCACGCGGGTTTATGCGAGGGGTAAAAAAAAAAAACACGAAAATACACATGTTGATGCGGTGGCGGCTGCGGCAAAGAAGAGACGGTTCCGCGTGTAAATTGAATACCGCCGCGGAGGCGAGGGGAAAAAAAACGGTTTAGCGAACGGAGAGCAATAATAATAATAGTAAAAAATAAAAGCGAAAATCCGCGAGAGAACAACTACCGGGAAAACGTCGAAAAAAGTCGTGCCCGTAACAGAGTGCCGGTGTGAAGCCCGTTTTCTTTTGTTTCTTCTGTATGTTTTTTATTTTTATGATGTGTTTTCGCGAGTTCTCTTTACTGTCGAAATCTTGGTAAACGCGGAAGGGGAAGAAAAAAAAAAACGAAACTTCTTAATTATTATTTCCTCGTTTGCGTTCCGCCGTAACCTCGCGCGACCGACGCGACGCCCGACGGCCGAAGCAGAACTGCAGTACGTGTATCCGTCCGAACCGCATCGTCGTGCGGCGGGATTTCGTCGAGCGTACCGTTTTTTTCCCGTTAAGTTTTATCGGTTTTTTTTATCCGGAAACTGCGTTAACGTTATTATTGTTATTTGATCGATTCCCCGACGGCTGCAACACCTCCACGACAAAATATTTCGCTAAACGCCACTTCCGTCCGTTTATATATATTTTTTTTTTCGCCGTTCATTTATCGAGCGTATCCGCGCGTCATAATATTCACAATAACACCGTTTGGTTAAAACACACGCGAGATTATGCCGACCGACTTTTAGTTCTCAAAACGAATTGATTTATAATTCGTAGTTTTTTTGTTTTAGATTCCGTGTGGGCCGAAGAAACTTATCACTAATGATGTTTATTATTTTTTTTTGTTCTGTTGGCAACTTTTCTACGAGCAATTTCCCTAAGATTTTCAATGATAGCAATTTTTCCTGAAAGGCAATCGGACTGGGGAGGTACTTTAAGGTGGTAGTTTTTTGATTTTCCCAAGAATTCTTTTTAACAAACGGAAAAATAGATAGATACAATATTAAACAAATATTATATATTGTTGAAATAGCAACACGTTCGACCGAACTCCGCTCCACAATCATTTTCTCGTTAACTATTGGTTTATCGTTATTGCTTACAGATACACATTAAATCACCTAAAACTGTGGCTGCGCCCGTCCCCAGGACAGCTTTTTTTTTTTTTCGTTCTCGGGCCGCGTCGTGCTGATTTCGATTCTGTCGACGGTTTACTGAAACTTTGCGCTCGCAACAGAGGCGTTTTTTGTTTTATTTTTCGAAACGCGACTTTTCGACTGTTGACTGAACGCGCGATTTATATCGGCCGGCACGTGACCATTTCACGTATTTCGCGGTGGTTAGCGGCGCAAATCCCTCGAAACTTTCACACCGCGGTGTTAAACGGCGTAAATTTTCCGACCGCCGCGACACGTTACATCCAAAATGGGGTTTTTCGATCGGATACCGGACAGATTTTCGGGAAGGGGAAGAGGGGGGGAGCAAATAACCGTACGCACCGGTTTCGGGGAACAATTTGTCGTGTAGTGCCGTCTTGCGAACTTTTCGTGTTCCGGGTCCCGGTAAGCGGAGGGGGAAAAAAAACAAATTAAACCTGCGGTAGAAGATTAAACGATCAGAATCGTGTTTTGTTTGCAACGATTTGTCGAACGCCGTTACGTCACAGACAGGAAGTTTTTCGCGGGTGTTCGCCGTCCGACAGTACTAAAATGTCGAGCACATTCCAATGTGTTATATTGTTATACTCGTAATATTCCCGCGCGCAAAATATTATACAGTACGCACTTAAAATCTACAGAAAAACCGCTTAAAACCGTCAAAAAAACCCTAAAATTATTTGAAAAACTAGAAACAGTAAAGGAATTTGAAACTCCCCCTCTCCGAACTTTCTTCGACATTAATTTTCTGATACTACAAGAATAATGAACAAAAGTAATTTTTTTTCGAATAAAATTGTACGTATTATAGGAAAAAAAATTAAAAAAATACTTAATGTTGGTCAATTTTTTTATAGCTGCTTTTTAAAATGTTTTTTATAAGCGATTATTCAGCGTATTTTTGCCGACAAAAATAATTTTTTTTTTCGCGGACTATAAGCGCATATCCGTTCCCTAATAATAATTCTATAAACAAGTATAGCCGGACGCATATAATTATTATTCGAAACGATACATTACATGGAACTCCAGCATTTAGAAAAGCAAAATTTTAGAAAAACTGTAATTTTCAAAGTGAAATTTAAAACGGCAAAATTTGAAATGGCCAAATCTGGAACGAAAATAAAAACTCGATCGGCAACATTTGAAATCGGTGTTTTTCTTTTTCGTCATTACAGAATTTACCGTTTTAGTTTTGGATTTCGTTCAGAATTCGGCCGTTTCAAATTTTATATCTTCCAGATTTCGTTATTCCAGATAATGGCGTCTCCCTCCCCTATTAACTATGCACAGTTTTTTTTTTTTTTTTTTTTTTTTGAGAAAATTAAACCGAAACTTTGTCCCGCAGGAAAACTCTCCGATACCGTTGAAGCGCAACAAGATCCTGACGAACCCGTCCCCGGGCGGCCTAATAGGCGGCGGGTGTATCGGAGGCGGCGGCGGCGGCTGTATGGATCTGTCCGAACGGTCGTCACAGCACAGTCCCAGTTCGGCGGGCAGCAGGCCCAACTGCAACGACGACGACGACGCGGGCGATAAATCCGACGGCGGCGGCAGCAGCGGCTGCATCGGCATCGGCGGCAACTTCCCGATGAGCGGAATCGGATGCATCGGCAGCGGCAACGGCACCAACGGCCATCATCTCATCGACGAACCGCCCATGGACTATTCGCGGACGCACCATCAGCACCAGCAGCAGCCGACCGCCGCGCACCTGCAGCAGGACACCGCGCAAAACCTCATGGTTTCGTCGCGCAAATCGCCCGCCGATGTCAAGTCCGAGCCGATGGACGCCACGTCCGCCACGGCCGTCAACAGCGGCAGCGCGTACGGCGCGGACGACAGCAACGACTCGGCGGCCGACTTTACCGGCGTCCACCCGGCCATCGGCATGTCCGAACCGGACGACACGTCGTACCAGAGCCATCACTCGTACCTGGACAGCAAGTTCTACGCGGCCGCCGGCGCCACGTTAAACTTCAACATAGCCGCCGCGATGGCCGACTCGTTGGCAGGCAAGTGTTTCATATTATTATTATTAATATTTTAGTCGTATTTAGCTTGGTTAGTTCAACGAGACAAGGATGGATAACGGGAGACGATAATGGGGGTCAAAAACTAAAAACTAACGTTGTTTAGGAGTTTAAAATTGAAAAAAAAAATGCACACAGTTCTGTTCGCGAGTGTAAAACATCTCGGATCGGCCGAGGATATCAAGGTTTTTTCTTTTTTTCGAAATCTATAGATATTTGGCCAGATATTTCCCGAGAACTCCGAAAATTACTTTGGAATATTAAAAACAAAAACAAACTTTCTTAATTTCGATCGTTTTTAATGGATATATCGGTTGATTTCAATATCGATTCGTGGTTTTTAATTTCAAATTTACCTATAGATACACAAATACCTAATAGAAATATAAAACAACTAGAAAGCCCAAGGTAGGGGTTGAACGGTTGATGGTTCAAACTCTCCCCCCCCCCAATTAAATTTTTCAAAACTATTGTTTATTATTTTAAAAATAAACGCTAATTATACGTATAGCAAAATTATAATCGACGATTCAATTTGATATAACTCCTAACCCTCTCGAGTATCCGACTTCGTGGGAAGCCTGGCAGCCTTATGTCCATAAACAAAGTGGGTAGAGGAAAATTTGATTGATTAACCCATGAAATATTTGTTAAAGTCATGAATTATGTTATAATATGAAAAATAATATTTCACATTGTTTCTAGCAAAGTCACCTCCGGTTTCTCTTGCATCACATCGTTTATTCATGACGTAAATGTATAATAAATTATCTGTTGGTTATTTAATACAATTTTTCCTCGTCAAGCATGCGAAAAATGTCGGCGAAGGGTTCATACTGAGCCATTTGACGCCCGAGGCGTCGATTTCGAAACTACCCCTCTTAAGATATAACTCGGAGTTGATTTATGGGGGTTAATCCCCCTAAATTTGTTGTTTTTTTTAATTGTATTCAATTTATTTTGAAATTTCAACATTTTGCCTCTACCAAATAAGATTCTTCCTTACTTCTGAATTTTTTCTTGGTGCATGTAATATTACGTTTCCAGGTTATACTTGCGCTTTTATAATTACTAAACAATACTCGTTATTATTCTAAGCCAAGCGTTTGAAATTAAAACAAATAACAACCGACGTAATAATAAATTGTATTTATTAATTTTATTTGGAATTTTATACTAAGCCGCGCGCTCTATAGTTTTAGAAAAGCGCACTATTTCCTCCTCCCTTCTTTAACACGGTTCTGATTCATAAGAAACAAGACTGACATACTTCGCGCGATGGGTTGGTCACTGTTGTAGGTGAGAAGTTAGGAAGGTATAAGATATAGAGGGGAATATAATTTATATTTGTACACAACGATGATGAACCATTGATAACGATAAACGTTTTTTCTCAATTATTATTGGAATCGCTTGAAAAATCTGAAAACGGCCCACTTTAAAGTGCCAAGTAGATAAAATTTCCTTTTAGAAAAAGTGCTACATTAGTTACATCAGAGTAAGATTTCTAGTAAAAAAGTCGCTCAAGAAATAGGATTAAAAAGTCATTCATTGTAAAACCATCGTGCCAAACATTCTTCGTTACGCCCCGAATCTAAAAAAAATTAAAAATGTAGAACCGCATGGTCGAACCCTGACCATCGCTGTCACTGGCCTTCTTAGTATATACGGCTGTCAAGCCTACACTTCACAACAATATCACTTACGAGACTCTATATCGCCTGCAGTGTTGGTTTACACAAATGTCGGATCGGTTGTCGCGGTTTCGCCAAAACCTAAAAAATCGGATTGTCGGCGGCGAAAAAACCGTCATAACAGACGTGGGTTATGAACGGCGTCCGCGTTCGCGACAAAATTTCCCGACGCGTTCGCAAGTGCGCGGGCGCAAAACGTGTGCTATTTTTATTTACTTCATTTTTTTTTTTTATTATTTCATTTTTTTTTTTTTTAAATATCTCGGGCGATCGACCGCGGCGACCGGTTTACAGCCGGAGGAATTCCGTAGGTGAAAATTTTGCTCGGTTTGCGCACCGAGAGCCGGCTCGGTCTCCACACGACTACGGCGAATAATAATAATAATAATAATAATCATGAAAAAAAAAAAAACAGCGAATTTATCTACAAAACGTCTAGCGCGCGCGTGTGGGCAACACCGGTCCGTTTTTATTTTCTAATAATAATATATTATACATACGAACAGTATTAATACGATACCTATAATAGGTTGTATGGTCGTGCGTATATTATACACACATAGGTACCGCCTAACCTTAGCTAGGTAATAAAATACGATACTACAGTGTGTGTGTGTGTGTGTGTGTGTTTTGCGCCGTGTTAGAACCGGATTTCTATTTTATTTTATTTTTTTATTTCGCTGTCGAGCGGTGAAAATTCGCAAACCGAAATCGCCCGTATCCATATAAAACGCAATCGAGAAATTATACGAACAGTATTTATTTATAGACAAATTTATTATAATTCGATTCGCGAATATTATTATAATATATTTTTCGCGGCGTTGCCGGTATTATACGTAGGTATATAGACGAGATAGAATCTCTTACTTTTCTTTTTGCTTACACTCCGTCCGTCCGTCCGTCTCGTCGGTGCACCTATTGAAATAATGTTATTACGTCGGACGTATGCGCGAGTGTAGGTCGTCTACGATTGGGTGTTTTTTTTTTTTGTTTTTAAATTTTTTAAATTTTTCGCGAAAGGGGTTATCGTCGAAACACGCTCCGGTCGCGTTCGGATAATAGGCCGAAAGGTCGTTCGCGCACGTTGTTATAATTTTTTCCGTTATCTATTAGCCGCAATCTATTCCGGAACGCAAGGGTTAATTATTTATTAATACTATTATCATTATTATTATTATTATTATTGTGTCAGTATATTTCCACGGTCAACTGTATGCTTACAGATAACGGGAAAAGGTCCTCGTGGTCTAGGAAAAAGCAACAAAAAAATATAAAAAATAATGCGCGCGGAACGACGATAACGGAAAGTCATTTTTTTTTTTTTTAACCGATAAGCGCGTTTGTTTAGTCGCGAAGAAAAGGTACAAAGTATAATACAAACCTATACATATTATGAACTGTTTTACCGTCGTAATGATGCGTGCACACCTGTTATTTGTACGCGCATTATTTATTTATGTACAAGAAAAATGTCACGGGCGAAAAGAGCCCGTCTACAGGGAAATATAAATGATAGCAAAGGACAATAAGCTATACGCGTACGAACATGCTTGTACTATATTGAACGCAATAGATCCAGAACAATGGTGAAACGAAAGAAAAGTAATCGGACTGTAAACGACGGGTTTTCAGTGGCAATAAGCCTCGACAATCGGGTGAAGGGAGAATTATTAGACAAAGACGTAAAAATTCGGTGGAATGAGTACAGGGATTTCGGAGCTAACTTTTGCAAGCAGACTACGGTAATCGGTGGAGTTAGACAGCAGTCTAGAAAGGAATGGACGGTTAACCGTGAGTTTACGATCCGCGAGACTAGATAAACCCAGTACTCGACCTATTGATGTGTAGTCATGGGGCGGACTTGAGATGTTAAGAGTGAAGGAAGCGCCATGAACAAATATTCTCTGCGCCCGTTCAATCATATGACTGTAGTAAGAGGTATACGAGGTTCCTGATTTCGGGACCACACTCTAGCGTAGGTCTGACGAGGGAGCCGTAGAGGGTTTTAATAGCGGCAGCAAGCTTAAATAGACTCGCGATTATTAATAAAATCTCAATCTTTGGAGCAAATGTGCAGAACTGAAATTATAGTTATACTACGAGAAAAACCCAAGGACGAGAACAGACACATAGGTGCGAGGAATAATAGCTTCGTGAATGGTATAAGCGAAATTAGGTTGATTAAAACGGAGATGATAACGGAAATTAATTTTTGTTTTGTTTTTTTTTTTTTTACCCGATAAGCGTGCTTATTTATTAGCAGAGAAAAGGTACAAAGTGTATATATATAATATACATTTTTTTACAGTCGTCATGATTCGTGTACACCTATTATTTGTACGTGCGTTGTATATATCGCGCGATCGTATCTCGAAAATCGAGGGCTGTGGGACGCTCCTGTGTTTTTGTCAATTACGCCGAATGTGGCTAACTACCGGTATTACATACGTCTATTGCGAAAAAAATATTCTAAAAAGATATAGATCATTTGCGCCGGACGATTTTCGAAAGACTAAAATGGCATGTTCATTTAGGTACATCAATTGCGCCGTTATATAATACATAATTACTAAAATTATCTTATGTTTTTATATATTTATATCTTAACAAAGAATTAATATTTGTCCAAATTTTGATTCATTCTCGTATAACGGTAAAAATAACGTTTTTCCAAACCGTACCTATACAAGAAAAACGATTCGAACGCATTTCGACCAATTGTTAATAAAAGTATATATTATGCATTTTAGATTCTGAATGAAGCGAGGAATGTTACACGGTTACGAGCTTTTACAATGGTGTTTTTTTTGTTTATCTACAAAACTTCGCTCCGATTCTCAAGTGTAGCACTTTTTCTGAAAGAAAATCTGACATATCAGTCAAATTTTAAGTACGTTAAGCAAGTCATTTTTTGATTTCCCTAGGAGTTTTCATAATAAATGGGGAAAAACATAGAAAAAACGGGAACATGTACGAAATGTATTATTTTAAAATCGTAAATATTACAGCCTATTAAAATATATGTATAACCGAACTCTGCTCAAAATAATTTTTCGTTAGCAATGGTTATTCTTTGCATATAGATATACATTAAATTTTCCCTCTGGCTTCCCAACTTCTTACCTACAACAGTGGCTCACCCATATTGTAAAGTATTTTTTTTTATTGTTTTACATACCCGTTTAAAAATTGACATAGTTGACATATCATAACGATTCATTATATTCGAATATCGATCGGCGCAGTTTCTTCTAACCCTAATATATTGTGTTTTGTACCCACGATTTTCGGCGCAATTGATGTATATCCTCGATTATCCTTCCTAACTTCCAAAAAAAGCCAGTGCGGTAATTATGTGTTTGGGCCTTTATATATTATGCATTTGATGGTATTAAACTAAAAGTCAGTAATAATTATAATACAGTGCAGTACTCAGTAAACTTAAATCGTCACGTTAATAAATTTAGACCGTTTGTTTAAACATTTTAATCCCCCCCTCTCTCAATGTTTCAGTGCATTTTCATCATTAAAAATAATACATGTGTCCAATAATCTCGAACAAATTTACCCGTTCGAATTTTTAGTTAAATGTATGTTATACCCTGCAACGGTTCGTGATACGTAGAAAAATCGTGAACCCCGAATTTTCATTTACAAAATTAGCTGATGATAAACTGTACACTGTATATACGATTGCTAATAATGGAATATCTACAATCTACATAATATATTTATGTAAACTATATAATATCATACGCATAATCGCTAAGTATCGAACAGTATTATCTATATAACTTTATCATTAATAAAATATACCATAAGAGAAAATAATGAACTCTCTCCGCAAGCGTGTCCCTAGGGGAATCGAAGTAGGAGCAATCGCTCCCTCCATATTCCATATTATAATAACTACCGTTCTTAAGATTCCCTGTCCTCCCCACGATTACCCTCTAGTTAACAAGGCGCTTTCGACAGGCAACCTATCGGACTACAGGCACAAGGCGTCCCTTTTACTCTTTTCAAACCACATATTCTCTGGTGAGATGGATTGTCCTTTCATACTATCCCTTGTCAATTTTTACTTCCCTTCTTATTACACCAAATCCATTGATGGCGTATAAGAATGATTATAAGGATTATAAGGACGATGCGTTCCACAAACAGGGACTCATCATTCATTTTCAAGTTTCTGTAATCACATTGCCTTGAGTAACATTATACTGAAAATGTTTTTCCTGTTTGTTGAACGTCTGCCCGTAATTCTAAAATAAATAAACTATCACAAATCGTTCAGCTATCTGTTATTATCCGCCTAAGAATTTTGAAGTCCTAATTCGGATATTTTAATATTTCGACCTCTCACCCCTCCCCCACCTTCTTACTTCAAGGGATTTGACCCGAAAACGCCCCTGTTTTTCCACACATAAGCGATAACTGTATATTATAACATTTATCAATTTATCACCGTATTATATTCGTTGGGCAACCGTTCCATTCTATTATACTACAAGAGCATATATTGGGTATTACAATATTTTATACTGCGCCGCGAGATTATGTATATTTTGGTGTCAGATATCGTTTTAAAGGTCGACGGTGTCCTGGGGCGCGTGTGAATTACACTTTAAGCGGACGGGGTTGAACACGGCGAATTAACAATCGGTATTAACGAGATGATATGACGATGATGATTATGTACACAAAGGCGCATTGATCTCGCGGTGTTACGCCAGTATAATAGTACACTATATAATGTATAATATAACAGTGTAGTAATACAATACGCGAAATTAAATTCGTTTATTTTTGGATGTAAATATATAGAATCTACAACTATATAATAATACTGTCACACGTTAGAAAAAAACAAACAAACATACAAATAAACTAACGATGTACCGTACGTTCGCGCGATAAAATTCGTACTGTTTTATTTAATTCATATACGGATCCATAAGTCCAAAGTCCAATTGCCTGCTGCAGTACCGTAACCAGAAAAAAATTTCGGGGGTAAAAGCGGGGACAAAAATAATGTGTATTACAATCTAAAACGATCAGACCGATTTAAATACAGCAAAATAATCTTTAAAATTCGTATAAACTGTTTAAAAAAGGATCTGTGTATTGTTTGCTTGGTAATTATTTTGACACGCGGTTAATTGTGGCGAGTTATATAAATATTGAAAAAGTGATGTATAAAGTCGGGGTATAAAAAATCGTACATTGCGTGGGTTTCGTTTGTATACGATGTCTATGTACTAAAATTAATCATTAAGATGACGGCTTTACAAATTTTCTCCAACTTGGAAAAATTTGAAAATCTGTTTTTAACATTTTAATAACCGCCTGAAAGATAAAATTCGTCTGACTTCGTGGGAATAGGGATAACACATTGTCAACGTACAATTTTCCTATACCATTGTTATGATACCATTGAGTTGATAAACAACTCCATCAAATTCTGCACACCTCATCAAACTCCGATTTTTCATTTGATACCAATAGGATAAACAAACAAGACGTATTATCAAGTTCGAAATGAAAATATTGACAAACATAGTTCAACGCGGTCTTCAGAAAGTCTTCTTCTTTGCAAAAAAATAAAATAACAATGATAATCGAATAGAACACTCTGAGGGACGTGGGGGTTTTTCCCGCAAGACGCGTATTTGAGCCAAAAACCGCGCTAGTTTTTTAATAATAATTCCGAACTAGAAACATATACTGAACGGAAATATAGTTGATGGGGTGATCAAGGAGATTAATTATGTTCGAAAAACATAACCGAACACGAGAACATTAAAACATTTAAAAACGTTTTTACAATTATCGCAACGTAATAAAATTGATTGTGCAATGCCGTCTATATCCATACAATATCTATATGTTCGGTTTTTTTTTCTGTTTATACAGGTCTAAACAATCACAACCACATAAACGTCATGGAGACTCTAGGAGGCTCCAGTTCTCAAGGTAAGAACACATTACTCGTATACTAAATATATATATATATATATCATGTAAGTTCGTCACTATACATTATCACGTTTTCGATGGGTTTTTTTTTTACCGCATAATACATAATATATTATAATATTCGTCCCGTACGATCCTACACGATCGTCGCGCATTATGTCAGAACCTGGTTTAGTTTGAGTGCGTTTGTTGTTGTTTTTTTTTTTTTTTATCACACTAAAATCCTATTAGTGGTACCTATTACTAATGATGTTACGAACTGTTCAATTGAAATTCGCCAATAATTGAACCGGACTGAATAGAGAACCGGTGAAATTAATTTTGTTGAAAAATTACGCGAAAACTGAACGAAATTAATTTTGGTTTATTAATGCATTGGGTATTGTTTTTACTCCGGACGGCCTACAAAAAATGTGCTGTACAGAGGAGGAATATGTTCTGGGAGGGGGAACTATTACAAAAAACACTATTTTTCTGCTTTGAATATGATACTGACTGTTTAAATTCAATTGGACTTTTGATTGAGAATCTTAAGGTACGGTTTTTTTTTCGGTTATGGGGAAACCATTAAATTTGTTTTCGGAAAATAATAAATCGTATATGATTGTTTTTTTTTAATTTAAACTTAACTTGAAATTGCCTATACATATTTATATTAAAAAAAAAATAATAATAAAAACGGTTCTGGAAGTGATCTATTCTACATTATCTCCCTGTGATAACGCCACTGGTGCTATGCACTTACCGTTTTTTCAGTGCCATCAAATCGCAGAAATAGCTTTTACGATGTTAATGTTTTTCTCAATAGTACAACATATTATTATACATTTTTCGAACGCTTAAAACCTTATAATTTTTTTTTTTTTTTTTACATTACGATAACATATTTTAATATTTAGATTCGGGTTCGTTAATTTAAAGAGAAGTTCGGTTCGGGTAAGGTTTGACTTCGAAAATCACGGTTCGTAACCTCATTTAGTACCTAGGTATCTAATGTACGTTCGTCGTGTACGTTTAGGACGAAATTTTTTCTCTTTCGGGGAAAAAAAAACGACCGCTTGTATAAGTCGAAACGGTGTATCCTATACGACAATAATATTGTGTAAACGTAACGTATATATCGGTAAACACGGTATTTTCACGGATAGAACACTGTTTACAAAATTAACGTCTACCTATACAGGATACATTGTTATTATTATTATACGCGAACAAAGTTAGAACAATTAAGTACGTTGTTGCAGTTTATTAAGTGCCTTCTATATACCCCGACTACCTAAACATACGGTATTATACTATAGTTGTTTCGCGCGTGTATGTATATAATGTAGAAGAGATGAGAAAAGGCTTAAAAAAAAAAAAAAAACGATAGCGTTTTACACGCACACGCACGTGCCTAAGTAAAACAGCCATGTTTTCAATCGCGTTGGTTTTTCTGCGAGCCTTTTAACAACAACTTAAACTGGTGTTCGTTTTCCCTACCCCCTGTCACATTTAAACGTTAAACCTAGTCATCTAGCGAAACTTAACCGTATCGCACTCTCGTATATTAATAACCGCTTCTGTATACATGTACTTCGAAAACAATAGGTCAGAAATACGTATTTTTTTTTCTTGCAAAATCTCTAATTTTTTTTCGAAATTGATAATCGATTGTCACTTGTTAAGTTTGTTCCACCGATGCCAAAGTATCGACACAAGTAACTTAACCTAATCTACAAAAAGTACCAACTTTTTACGTATTATAAAAACTACAAAGAAAATCAAAAAAATTACCTCCTCAACACACTAACTACATAAACAAATTCTAAGGATTGTCCACAGACATAGAATAAGAAAATCATAGTAAAACCAATACATTCCTCGGTTCGTTCATAATCAAAACGGTTTTTAACAAGTTTCGTATATATACTAACAGTAACACGAAAATCTAACACCTAAAATAACTTACTCTGTTTAATATTCTTAAGTTTTTTTTTTCATTATAATAACTAGAGCCTTGCGTTATGATTCCCTCTATTACACACATTTTTTCAAACTAAAAATAAAATATTGCTTTTATAAAATCGTATAGGTGTAGCCATTTTATAGTTATAGATTTCAAACTAAATTTTAATGTTACAAATATTAACTGATAATCCATCTTTAAGTCCTACAATTTTTTGAAATTTACGATAATTTGAATTGTTTTCATTGTAATTAATACATAATATAATCGATTCATGAATTTTTCCATGAAAAATTATTTTGTTAATGATTTTTATTTTCTTCTCTTTCACCTTCATCCCAACTATTTGGGGTCAGCCATCTTCGTTCTAAACTTCTACTTGACTTTATCTTCCATCTCGTTTACACCGGCTATCCTCATATTCTGAATCGCATCTAACTACCTCTATTTTGGACTTCCTCTCTCCTTCTTTCCTCTAACGTTTATTTTCATTACAACTTTCACTGCTTCAGATTCTTCTCTCCTCGTGATATGCACAAACCATCTCAATCTATTTTATATTATTTTTTCTACTATCTATAAGCCACCTCTTATGTATCAAATCAATTACTCATTCTTTATAGCTTATACTATCACTTTTTGTCACTTCACTTATCCACTTAAACATTCTCATCTCTGCTACACTCATTCTCTGTTCTACATACCCAACACTCCAAACTATACAGCATAGTCGATTACCATACTTTTGTAAAACTTCTATTTAAGTCTCATTGTAATTATCTTGTTACATTTAACACTTGACGCTTCTCTCCACTTTAGCCAACCACACTAAATCCTATGTTTCACATCTTCGTCAAAGCCACTGATCTATTACATAAAAGATCCTAGATACTTAAAACTTTAAAACTCATTTATTAAATTACTATGTATTGTCATTAGGTCTCTTGTCCTGGTCTTCCAAACTCATAATCTATATACTTCTACTTAACCTTAGCCCTTTTCTTTTAAGTGCTACTCTCCATTTCTTAAGCCTATTGTTAACTATCTCCAAATTTTCTCCGTGCATCATGGTACCTCCTCTTACCTACTTCCCCGTACATATCCGTAATGAGACGACCCTCCAAAGTTTTGTTTACAACGCCTCATATTAGTTGACAGAATTTTACACCGGTTGTTGATCTGATGCAACCCCATTTATCACCTCATACGACGGGTAGAGGTACCATGGGAGTATTCTGATCCCCTGCCACAGGGTGATTGGTATTGTCAACTATAAAGGGAATTCCTCCACTCTACAGAAACAATAACATATGCTTACTGGAATCACCTACCTAGGTTTTCAACCAGTATAAGCTCTGGACCCCGTTTTTGCTGAAGTCGTAGCATTATATGACCCCTTGAGGTGATGTTAATGATTTTCGTGTACTTCAAAAATGTGTATATACTATTAACTATAAACGAGCGTAAGTAAATATTTCTAATAACAACATTTAGTTTCAAAATTATATTTATTAAACGGTCATCTTGAATTTTATAAAAACGTTATTTTTTTTTAACCGTTTAAATTTTTTTTTTTTATTTTAAAATATATACATAAAATAGAATAATATTATACCGCAAAGATCTAGATATTATTATGGAAAAAAAAAACTTAAAAATAGTTTGAGCAGTACAAAAGTTATTTCAGGTGTCAGATGTTTGTGTTACATCAGTGGCTCCAAGCCATATACATTATGTGTAGCAGTTACTACACATTATTCGAAAGGTGGTACGAATTAAGTTGACTTTTGAGTGATTTAATAGATCTTACTAAATTTCCAAGTTACGTTTAAGTTCCAATACGACTATGAAACAAAAAAAATGTAAGGGGTTAGATAGAGATATATTTTTAAATTTCCAACTTTGCTGCACGTAACAGATGACAATAGTCGTAACCTATACGTTACGACTATTGTTGAAAATCGGAAAATGTCGACTTTTCGTTCAGTAGAGCCGATTTTATGCTGGTAGATTTAACATTCTAGTGAATCGACCTTTTTATAAAACTCACATATGACAATTGTCTGTGTTTTTACGTTGGTTTTTTCGATACATTAATATTGTCGGGCGAGATACGATGATTTTTATATTCACATACTCGTATCTCGCTTGACAATATTGAAATATTGAAAAGACCAACACAGGATTGCGTATGTCCAGCATTCCTCCTATGACCGCTAATTTTTCACTTACATTCTTTTAATTTTATAATTCCATATGGTTATTATTGTTATATTCATCTACGTTAAATTATTTACCGGGTGACCATAATGGTTACAAAACCATAGGTATCATGGGATGGCCATAGAACGGGAAAAGGCGATTTCAAAATATTAATACTGATTTTTCACTCCGTCATGTCCTCACATGTCCTTAGCACTTTGAAATTCAAAAACTAAATTGATTTGAATGCATTTGCGGTTTGGTTTTGCTCAATAACTATAGACGCATTAAATCGAACGAGAATAGAAAATAATTCCTAAAAAGGCCGTAGTTCGGAGACTATACATTAGAGATACAAGACAAATGATATTTCCGTCTTTAAGTTCGGAAACAGTATAAGCCGATATTAAAACTGTGCAGCGGTACGAAATGGGTTCTACCGGCCGAAAAGTCGGCGTTGTCCAATTTTCAGCATTTAGCCTCAACAACGTAATAAGATCCGTTCCACTCGAAATCCGCCTCCGTTCTATGTACGCGCGATTAATCACGACGCGTATTTTAATAAAATATGTCGACTCTGTCAGACAAACTTTAAGTCGAGCATCATTTTACAGTGTTGCCTCTGCACGTATATAATATATATGTCAAAACGTATCGAACGCGTAATAATTATCGTTTTATGCGCGCGTTCACCAGACGCATATACCGCGCACACGTGATTTATATGTTTCGTAAAATATCTTAAAAAAATATCGGTATTATATTATAATATTATACGCGAGTACACGTCTAAGTTTGGTCAATAAATCTCGCGATTTCCGAATACGTAAATATATTATGACTCCACGAATATATTACTCTTCTTCTTTTCCCACCACCCCTCCACCACCGATTAACATACGTGAGTATAGCGCGTCGCCTAGGTAAAATTTTTCGGTTTCTAAAATTTCTTTTCGCGCACAGTCTCGACGCGATACGAATAAACCGTTATTACCTACTATAATGTTATGTATATTATTCGAGTTACGAGTCGTTTCGATAGTAATAATTATTATTGTGACGCACGACTGTAACGAAACGAAATTTTATATATTTTTTTTTTTTTTTAAACGTCACGTTCACTATGAAAATTTAAAACCTGTTTGCGCCGCCGGTTAAGTACTCGTATATTAGTTTTTACGCGTAATAGATTAGAAACAGAAAAAAATAAGTGGAAAGGCGAGCCCGATCGCGTTATCCTAAAGGTAGACTTGTTAGCCAGAAAAAAAAAAAAAAAAATTATATTATAATATAATATATGAAATAGTGGCAATTCCGGTATTATGTTTTTGTCTATTTTCGGCTAATATTATAATATTACGTTCCCAATAGCGTATATTATTTTTGGTGACACACGACAGAGTATATAAAAAAATATTATCAAAAATAAATAAAAAACCTATACACAGTGAGACGAAAAAAAAATTGCAAAAAAAAAAAAGTTAATCCCGCTTTGCATATGACGTACACATAGGTTTATGATTCGCTATATACCTTTATTGTAGCGAACATATTGTGTGAATAACGATTTGGAAATCTTCCCGAAATATATTAAAAATTATGTTCACTTTTAATAATATGCGCAGTATTTCTATATAAGAGTGATTTTTCAGATATATTCTCACCGCATGTCGACACAACGTCTGCTATAATATAAAAAATATAATAACATTCTCGTATACGCATTTTTTTGTTTTTGTTTTTGTTTTTGCTTTTTTTTTTTTTTTTTTTTTTTTTTTTTTTTTTTGTTAATTTTATTATCTAGTAATAAAAAAAAAAATTGAAAAATTATGATTACAGTTTGTATAATATGGAATTTTATAATTCGTATTTTCTATAATATACCTATACAATACTATATCGACTGTCCAGTTGAAGACTGCAACAAATAAAAAAAATAAATAAATAAAAAACTCAATAATGAGTTATCGTACGCTTTTTTGTTCCCGTTTTCGAAACAATTTTAATTCTAAAATGCAACGGAAATCGGTCAATCTGTTGAGCACTAGAGAGCTCTTGTTTCGTTTTAGAATAATATAATATCCAGTTCTAAAGTAAATCGAGCACCTATACTTATTGTAATATTAACCCGAGTATTCATATACAATCAGTAACAGTGACAACACAAAACAATGGCCAAAAATGTGTTCATAACTAATTTATTGCGTGTTTTGTTCAAATATTCATTGAATTTTTAAATCACTCTCCCGAATAAAGCCTTTTTTTGAGTTGTTTCGGTCTTTAACCGGATAGGCGATATTATTAGTATATTATTTTACTTTACTACGCCATTGATATAATAATATTATGATCATGCGAAATCGGTCTCGTCGGGTTTTTGTTATACATATTACGTATATGAATAATACGATAATATGTCCGATCCAGATCGCGCGGTTAATTTGCCGTCGAATTGTTTTTATTTTTAATATCATCTGTGTATTTTTACATAATAATAATATTGATACAATATAATGTTTACTACTTTGATCTGTTAAAAAAACCATATATATATATACATATATAATATGCATTTGTTGTTGTTGTTATTGTTGTTTTTTTTTTTTTAATCAAAGTATGATATTTATACGTTAAAATAATAACAGAACCATCTGATTATCTCTCTCTCTCTTCTCTCTTTCTCTCTATCTCTCTCTCTCTTTCTGTCTCTCTATCTATCTTTATCTGATTCTCTACCTCCATTTCTTTATCCGGATAATAACCTACGGACGGAGGACATTTCGATAAGGATTTTATAAATGTTCCTATATGGACTTTTGCGAAAAATAAAACATGGCGCAACCAAGAGACATGTTGACAGTTCTCCGGGTACCTAACCAGCAATTAATATGTGTATATATATGTATATAGTTCCCCGAGCACCTATGTTGTTATGCACAAAAAGAAAAACACAAATTTTCGTGTGATAACGATATAAACTCGTGGCTAATCTGTTAAAACCGTACTGGGCAGTGACGTATTTACGGGGAGATATCAGGGAAATATATCTCCCCCCTTTTGAATCTATTAATTATCTACATGACTAGCTATTTTTAAATATTCAAATTTCTGTACATTTTAATCAGAAAAATTTAAAATTGAATGGGTAATTAATAATGTCAATTTATTAAAAAACCTGAACGTGTACATTTTACTGTTTAAAATAAAACCTACATTCAAACTACAGTAATATGAAATTACTTACGAAACTTTATAAATAAAAAATTTATCATTTCTTTTAGCCTGGGTACACATTATACAATATAACACAATTTTCCTAAATACCCTATTAGTGTTGGGTATAATACTATTAAATGTCGATAGCATTTGAGTTGTTATGTTTAAAAGTATATTATAATGGAACAGAGTTTAGCCGAGCTAAAAACGTAAATCGCATAAACAAGGAAATTATTAATTGCTGGTTATTTGGAGTAATTTCATGAGTGTCCCCTGTGGTATATCCGCCATTTTCCTACAACCTCATCTTTCTCTCTCTCTCTCTCTCTCTTTCTCTCGCTCTTTCTTTCTTTCTGACTTCCTTCTATAATACAGCTACAACATTAAAAATAACAGAAACATACGTCGTTTAACGCAACAATAATGACGATAGATATATTTGGTTTTTTCCGAATTTTAATTTTTAAGTATAACGATTAAATTATTTAGTATCATATAATATACCTATTTATAAATGCATAAAAATACATAAATATTTAAATAAATGGATGAGAAAAAAAATACAAAAGGAGTGACCGGCTGTTATTATTGTGCTGCAGACTGGTCAGAGGCTGGTGGAGGAGTCGGCGGCGGGAGCGCGGAGACGCTGTCCTGTTTCGTATGCGGCAAGCGCCTGAGCACCAGGTTGACGTTGAAGCGGCACATCGAACAGCAGCACAACCAGCCTCTCCACTCGGCCGTCTGCAACGTGTGCAACAAAGTGTTCCGCACGCTCAACAGTCTCAACAACCACAAGAGCATTTACCACCGGAAACCCAAAGCGTACAAGTCGACCGGCGGCGGCGGAGTCGGTGGCGGCGGCGGCGGCGGCGGCGGTGGCGGAGGTGGAAATGCAAGCAGCGGGGGTGCCGGTAACGGTAGTGTAAGCGGGGGTGGCTGCGGTGGCGGAACGACCGCGACGGGAGCAGCCGGTACCGCGGTATCGGTAGGCGCGACCGCCGCCGCGACGGTGCAAGCGACCGCGACCGCGGTATCGTCAACGTCGCCCGACGGTAACAACGGCGGCGGCGGCGGCGGCGGCGGCGTGTCCGGTACCGTCACCGCTACCACAGCAGCCGCCTCCACCAAGAACTTGCCGCCGTTGACCATGTGGTACAACAACAACTGACACAAACTGCAGAGGAGCGCCTGAGAAGACATTGGGTCGACGGTATCCCCGTTGTCGGACAGCGTTTCTCGTCGCCGCCTAACGTAACCTAACTGTAACATATTAGAATACAATAATATATAACCACAAAACGATACGCCGGCGATCAGCCCGCGTCCAGCCGGCCGCAATTGCACGACTGCCCGGTAAAATGAAAAAAAAAAAAAAAAAAAATAAAGAAACAAACGTATACATTAAAAACTAACAGTATTATTATATGCATTATGCCACGTGCCGTAACGACGACTATGAACAGTGCAATAACGAAAATGTTATACAATTTATCTATAATTACGCTTTTTGAAGATTTTTTTTTACGAAAACGTAGACGTTTCGAGTATATTATTTGAATTTAATTGTACAACGTATTGTAATTCTTAGCGTAAGTTTTATAGAGTATTCCGTTCGTCCTCCTTTCCCCGTTACGACTGTACTCACAAATTATTATTATTATTATTATTATTAATATTATATATTATGATATTGTATTAACGACGAATTATTATTTCCTCCCGTTTTTTTTTTTTTTTTTATATATATATATATATACTAATTATAAACCATTAACATTATATAGAATACTAGTGTGTTGTGTATTATAACTTTTTTTTTTTTTTCGTCGACGTTTAGACTGTTTTCGTACAAGGTTATATTCTATAAATTATATATTATATTATATTATACATATTATACATATTATTATTATTATTATTATTATTATAGCCAAACGAAACGCCTAGTGTAAGTGGGCGCAACCAGTTTCCGCCGAAACGAACGAACGTATTCTCCCCTGTCCGGGCGCCGCGCACATTATGCACGTTTCCACGGAACGTGTCCCTTGCCGTTTCCCGCTGATACCCGTCCCCGCCGGAACGAACCCGGCCCGTTTCCGCGCCAAACGAAATTCGACCCGATATAAATAAATTCCTTTTTGTGCCGTGCGAAATACAACACACCCGAGTCCAGCAACGTTTACGCGGTCGCGACCGTTTAACTCCGACTTAGCGCCCGGGTACAATATTATTATTACTTTGGTATTACCGAACGGTGGCTATTTTTTTCAGTCATTTCGCAGTGCGCGCGCATAATATTGTATTTGAGTCGCGCACGCGGTGTGGACGGAAATTCGAAATTTCAATACCGAAATGTATTTTTTTTTCATTAATCCGTCATTGGATTTATGGAATTTTTAATGTTGAGCGCCGATCAAAAATAATAGTTTTGCCCGAAAAAATAACGGTAGCGTAACATTTTAGAGCTATTTGTTTTATTAGTTGTTTAAAAAAAAAAAAAAAAAATGCCTAAAAAGTATAAATACTTCCGAGATAATTATCGAGGATTGATTACGCTGTAAATACTTTTAAATAATTTGCGAAACCTCGAGGCTCGTCTGTAATAAATAATAAGGTGCAGTGGCGTAGCCAGCGGATAGGTCTGGTAGGCTTACCCACTTTTCTCCGAAAACCAACACAATTCTAAAATCGAAAATTTGTAATAGTAGTCTTTTTCTATACGAACATTTATATTATTTTATCTGGCCCACCCAGAAAAAAAAATTTCCAACTTCGTTTCTGGGCAGGCGTACATTTTAATTTTTTGAAATGCACAAAAATAGCGCCACTGCTGCCGAATATTATTACACGCTCGTAGTATGTCAGCGGGACAACGAGGATTTTTTTCAAAGGGCAATATATACACATTGAAAACAAGTAGTCGGTCGACAATGGTTTTATCGATGAATAATTAACAAATCGCGAAACGCTCAAAACCGTCAAATATCGAATTCATCGAATAAGACCCGAACCCCGTAAACGGCGACGTCCCACCGGGCGGACGTCACTGTATGACCGAAAGTGTTTTCCTGTGCGATGTCGCGGTACGGGAACGCGGTGTCGACGGGAAACTCGTAATGACGCGGACGCGTTCGGGCGGAAAAATGGAAATTTTCGTTTCGACGGAAACCGCGGGTCCCGCCCGTATTATTATTATCACTCATATTGTTAATTTTTAGAATCTGTACAATAACATTATAGGACATTGTACAAGTATAACGTTTATTATTGTTTACCGTAAAAGGGGAGGGGGAGGGGGAGGAACTTCGACACTTGCATAATAATAATATTGTGTTTTCGGCAACATTCATCGCATACGCCCGCGCGGCCGTATCATCGCGCTCAAGCGAAAAACGCGTGGAAAAACGTAATGTCGTTATCGTTTTGTTTTATCTCGCGGCCGAGTATTTTCGACGGTCGTTACATTATCGTTATTGGCGTAACTTAAAACACCGTGTTTTCGCCACATTGTATACTACCATTACCCCCCCCCTCCCTACCCACCCACGTGTAATTTTACGTGCCTAATAATAATAATAATAATATTGAATAGCTTGTAGACACAGTATTGTATCGGTATTATATTGATATACATACATATATATATATATACGTATTTAAAAAACAACAACGATTTAGTATTATTTTTTTGTACTTAAAGAAAATATAAATAATAATATATTGTTATATATACGTGTACACATTATATACGTTATACGCACATTTTATTTACATAGATAATATGTGCGTGTGTGTGTGTGTGTGCGTATGTATAGTGTATATGCGTGTGTATAACCTGAAAACAATAATCGATTTCGTGTTTTTTTTTGTAAACAGTTTGTAAATCCCCCTTTCCCCCCATCTCTGATTAACAATTAATGCGCGACCCGAAACGGTGTGTCGACGAGCAAGCCCCCCCCCCCAAAAAAAAAAAAAAATCTCTCCGGAATCGTGGCATGGTGTACTTTTGGTATTGGTAGAGCTCTTTATTATTATGTCACGTGTTCACGTGAAATTAACATTCGTTAACCGTGTGGATACTTGAAAAATCCTAGTACACGTAATATATTATAGTGTTTTAATATGTTCACTTTAAAGTTTAAGTTCATCGTATCGTTAGACGATTTAATTTTACAACAAAAACAATTCGAATTACAGAAAATCCGCGGTAAATTGAATGGAATGTTTGTAATTATTGTACGCGTCATCGCCAGAACAATAAGGTGGACAGGGTGAATACGCGAATAACGCTAAAACACGCGAACACGGTCCGCCGGACAGTAAATTCACTCGTATAAAATTGCGTTTAACGCGAAAATACCGGGCGATAAACATAGTAATGTTAGCCAGCCGAGTTTTCTCCCCGTGAGATTTCAATATTTTTCGCCGATACGAACGCGCACTTCACGGCCGAAATACGTAGAGTTTCCATCATACCTGTTTGTCCTTACCTTAAAAATCTAACCGCTGGGGACCGAATATGAGCTCCATCATTATAAGTTCTGTCCACCCATCTCCGGCGCGGTTTCACCCCTCGGCGCCGTGCCACCAAATCCTTCGCCGGTGGCTCTCTTCGATATCGTCTATCGTCCGCTCACCATACACCGCGACCCAGTCCATTCCAGTCCTATACCCTTATAATGACTAACTGGACCGAGATTTTCCCCTTTCGCACAGCTCATCAATACGGGAATTCGATCTTATTGCCCGTCCGTCTTCTTCGGTTTTATAATATTATATTGGACCACAAATCCATCTCGCGTATGATATTATTGTTCTCTCAAAGTCGCCCTTCGCACGAGTAACAGGGACCCGCGTGGTGCATGCGCGCGTCCGAGCGACAGTGGTCCTTACGTAAATAATATAACTACGTAAAGTTGCTATTGTTTCGTGTTTTTATTTATTTTTTTTTTTTTTTTTAATATTATTGTTTCGTATTTGAAAAGGTCATGCTGGCGAGAAGTAACGCGGACAACTTTTTATTAATGTCGCTGTGCCCATCGTTTTTACTGCCCGTCGTCGATTAGGTTAGGCACTACTATGATTGATTTTATTGACTGACAAACTCCACTGTTTATACAGTTCAAATTTTCATAAATTGAATACCCATAGTTATTTTAACGGATTGTACATAACGAATGATTGATTTTTCGAATATGCATTGAAATTCAATCGGTCGTGTCGCGATGAATATACATAAACTGTACACACGATAGTCTGATTTAGTTTATGTTTACGGACTAACTATTATAAATATTTAACGGTATCAAAAAAAAAAAAAAAAAATTGAAAGTCTAGAAGTGTACAGCGGCGTGAACATGATCCAATATCGAACAAGTATCTGTTACGGTTTACCCGTAGTTACCTGTAATATGTATACTAGAACCAGTATGGTAACTATACGGTAAACGACGTGTGAAACGAACAATCTCCCGCACCTGCAGTCGTGTTCGTGTCGGTAGGTCAGGTTAGGCGTATTATTATTATTATTTTTTTTTTTTTGCACTTCAGTCTAGTAAAGCGACGCCAAAATAGAAAATCCCCCGTTGTCACCAAAGTTCGGTATACATGGCGACAAAAAACAAAATATGCAGCAGATAACCGCAGACAAAATAATTCGCTCGCGACAGTCGAATGTGCTTACCAATGTGCGCTGCAAAGACCAAAGTTTTCGGTTATTATTCCGTCCCGGTTTCTGTAGAATATTACGCACGTGCATATTTCCTCTAAACGTTCCTTTAAAAAAAAAAAAAAAAAAATTATTTATATTTACAACAATAATAATATTTACGTTCGGGTACCGAAAAAATAAGACTTTCAATTTGGATCGCCTGTCTGTTTTCGCGTGTGTTTAATGTTTGTACAATATACGCCTATATATAACCGAAAATAAACATATGTCTAATATGTGTACCACCGGAAGTATGTTTATATAGGTACATATTCGGTGGCTTTGTGCGAGTCTCCTCCCACACACCATACGCATTATGTACAAAAGTAAACAACATTCGCTATGTTTTTTTTCGTCTTTACAGCATTACGACAATGTTTTATCAGAACTCGTTCCGGCAAACCGACAGTGGTCCGCGTGTAAACGACAAAAATTGTACGTTATCGATAGGGCCGATGTTTTTTCAGTTGCGTGCCCTCATCGTATCCAAAATCGAATTCGTCTTGTGCGAAGGTTAAATTGGGAACATTTGCCTCGTTATTGATTAGCACTCGCTATTACACGAAATCGTTTGAAAAATACTAACAGAAATCACGCAGATCGTTCTTCCAAATCCAAAACTATACGCGGACTTTGAAAATAAATATAGTACCTGTATCGTATAATTCGTGTCCAGTTTCACACCTAAAAAGATGTTATTTTAATAATAGCCGGTTATAGTTCGCGCTATACCTGGGTAGGTGTTATAGGCGAAAAGTTGATCAAGTTTACATATCGAATAGGTATTTTAACAGGCAACTACAGTAAAAACGTGTTTTAAAAAACTAGATAATCCAGAAATTCTTAAAAGTCCGAAATTCTAACGCGGTCAACCGTGTAGAAATCGAAATTTAATCTTTGAAATGTTTAAATACGTAGTCATCGGTTTCGCGAATACAATAAAGAATTGTTAAAAAGCCGGACATATTTCGCACGGTGGGTAGGCCACTGCTATTGCAGGTGGGAAATGTGGAAAGTTTGCAAAAACGACTCGGAATGGATCTCGGTAATCTGATAATCTAGTGATCACGGTGACTACCATCTAGTCTATCATCTAGTGACCTTACCTATGAGTAGTATCAATTGTAATTTTTCGCTTTGGTGTAGAGACATCTTATTACTTGGAAATTCTTATTACTTCTCGTGTACTTACTATTTATTACTATTCATGAAACGAAAAAAAAAATGCGATGCGTAGATATTATGTATGCATGAGTTATTATATTATATTAGATATACAAAATATATATTTGCCTCTCCCCTAGTCCGGGGGCTCTTCAAAAATCGTTCGTGTTCGTTTCTATACTCGGTTTTTCAACAATACTATTGTTACTCTCCCGACCGTGCACACACGCCAAAGACGGGTGCATTAGTGTTTTTTTTTTTTGGACGCCGTCGTGTCGTTAGGTTTTCGGTATGTATGCGGACGGACGAAACAAAAAGGCAATATTTAAACCGTTCGTATACAATAAAAATACAACGTTTTCGGGCGCGGTATTGTGTAATTATTTCGCGTTCGCGAGTTTTCGGGTTTCCGGGGATTTCTGTTTTGCGGTTGTTACAATAAAATAATATATCATCCACATTTTATGTAATCGTAATAATATAAATTATCGCGAAGAAGTGGAGCGGCCCGGTTCTGCGGGTGTATTGTGCACGGCGCACGTCTCGGCAAAACGAATACACAACGGACGATAAATCAGCCGCTGCGTTCAACGGGAAATTTAACCTCCGAAAGAAAAGCCGATTTTCATTTGTATTTATTACAATAATATTTAGTTTACGCCGTCGTCGTCGTAATATATTATTTCCCGTCGGCGGAATACCGAAATCAACGAGCGCTCAAATACCCGTGCCTGTGTATTATAGTGTACAGTGCTCGAATGGGGCGTGGGCGAGGTGGACGGAGTACGCCGCACACCGTTCCCCCGAACGCGAAACTATACGCGGATGTTGGAAACAAGTGCCTATCGCATTCGCATACCGCGAGGACCGCTGTTTCCCCCTCCCCCTCCCCCATAATTTGTTTTATTTTTCTGATTCGAGTACGGATATTATAACGTCGTGCCGTATTCGAACACTGTTAATTTGCGCTCGCGTCGCGGCGTGTACAGCGCCGTTTCCGGATTCGGTAGTGTTACAACTAAGAGTAAGGGCGCGGCAATTTTATTTCTCGATAACGGTTTACGGGGTTGTTGTTGTTGTTGTTGTTGTGTATACCCGGTCCCGTACGAAAACGTAAATTCCGCCGCATAAAACGTAGCACATTACACACGGTATATAATAATTGCGCGCGATATATAAATAAAGGTAGACAGACGTGTGCTAACAATATGCGCTCGCAGCAAATACCCAACGCGGTGCGGTTTTGACATGGCGTCTCTCGCGGGAATACAATCTGTGATTTATTATTTCGGAATATTATATGATGTTAAACACGAAATCCGCTCTGTGCGCCGAGGCCTTTTCCGTTTTTTTTTTACTGCGCCTACGTCTATACCGTGAAAGACGGAAAGAAAAATAAAAAAAAAAAAAATGAAAACCTTATCAAGGACGCTTATGAGCGTAGCGCTTTATGGGAGTGAGCCGCGGACAACAGGGAATGACGAAGAAACAAAAAACTACTCGCGTTCGAGGCGCAGTACTAAAGGAGAATGCTTAAATTAAATTGGATAGATCATACTGTAAAAAATGAGGATGTTTTCCGTAGAACAGGAGGCGAATGAAGTCCCTTTGTACCCCGGAGATTAATAGAGATAACTAGTTGGGCATACACATCGTCACAACAATCTACTAGGAAGTCCATTAAAGGGATCCATACAAGGGGAAAAATAACCGAGGGATGATACCACTCGTATATATGAGCCAAATAATTAAGGATATAGTTTGCGAAACACATGACGAATAAAAAAGAAAACAGGAGAAGAGCGGAGAACGGAGAACTGCTGCCAACTTTGGACTGTTAACGCAAGAAGATCTATATTCTAACGCCCGTTATTCAGGACCGTATCGACACAAACATTTAATTTTCAGCCAATTTACGTACGACTCATCAGGTTTTTAGACTGTCGGTCAGTAATTTACGTAATCAATCGCTCTACTGAGTCCAGATCTAACGTGTTCATAGAGACACCGGTCGATTTCTTATTTGATAAAAAGCGACAAAACTGACGGAACAGGTTTTTTTTGTATTTCGATTTCTTTTAGAGGGGTGCTCACACTCGACAATTATTATTTTGTTTACCGATTTCTGATTGCTGTATAGACGTCTTTTTTTCCTTTTTTTTTTTTTTTACTATCGTCTCAGCCCAGGAACGGAACTAATAACAAAAATAACATACTGTATTGGATTATATACTGACGTGTATTTAATTGGAATATAGCAAAATTGTAACGAAAATATAATAACATTCGTAAGTGTAGGTGTAATTAATTTTTATTTTATTTCTAGTCGGGTTCCAACCGGTTTTGAGTTATTAGCACAACTCGTAACTCGTTACGACGACAGCGACGACGATTATTGTCGACAATTATTTTTTGAATAGTTTTTTTAGTTATAAGTGCAATAGTAGGTACTTATAGTACCTGTACCTACCTAGTCGTATTTTTTAATCGCATATTTTCACTTGGTTTCGAGTGCGTTTCAATTGGAGAGAGGCCAAAACGATGCCATACAATATAATAGATACGTGTGCGAAGGAATTTAATCGAAAAATTTGATTTGATAAAATAATTATCATCGTTTTTGTTGTTTCTTCAATCCGAAATGTTTCACGAATAAAAAAATGGTATATATAGTTCGTCATATGTAATATTATATATATATATTATATTATAAAAATAATAAAAAAAAAACCATATTTATATAAAATTATCTAAACACGCGCTGTTAAAACATTTTCGGTGTGTTATACAACGTGTAACGAAAACAAAAATATTAAGTAGACGTCACTCAAAACACGCGCATAAAGTTTTTGTAAGCGAGTACATATTTATACATATACAAGTATACGTGGGAAAACAAGCGTTTTTTGAATAAGACGTTGGAAAGTTAAATTATACGGGAGATAAGTGCCACCCTGTGCAGTAGCGTAATGAGAGAGAAGGTTTTGTAAGTGTAGCGACTCCCCCCCCACTGACCGTATTTAATCATTACGGATAGGTAATTCAAATATAATAAAATAGTAAACGATAAATTTTACAATTACAATGTTCGTGTTTTTAAAAAATTATGACGTTAAAGATTATTGGTTATTTTTATCTCAATTTAACAATGCTTATATCCCGAGCTTGAGGACTAAAATATCGAAAAAATAGCACTGACGTCGCACAGATAATATTTTATATGTTTACTTTTGTTTAAGTTTGGTAATAGGTCAATTTACTTTAATATTAAAACATTAACAGCACAAAGTTGTCCCTGCTGCACTAAAATTTGCTAAGCCGTACGTTCGTAAGACGAAGATGACATAGCGTCCTCGCAAATGTTTAACTAATAAATAGTGATAATGAAAACGAGATTTTTAATTTTTTCATAACACGCCCCGCCCCCACTTCCTTTCGAAATTCCTGGCTACTCACTTGTGATTTAAAATTCTTAGTGGCGCGTGGAATACATTGGTTTTACAATGAAGTTTTTTTTTTTTCTGTTAACAACTTTTCTACCAGAAATTTTGTGCATATTTTCAAGCGCAGCACGTTTTTGAAAGGAAATCCGACTCGAGTGGTAGTTTAAAGAGATCATTTTTTTTTTGATAATCTCAGGGGTTTTTATAATAAATGGGAATAACGGGAAAATTTACGTTATTAAATGTATTATATTCAAATCGTAAATATTACGGCTTTTCAAAACATGTAGGCATAATCGAGCTCCGCTCAGAAGCGTTTTCCGTTAGCAAAGTTTAACCGTTGCGTACAGATTTAAATTAAATTTCCCCTCTACCTTCTCAACTTATCACCTACAACAGTTGTTCACCAATCGTGTTAAATATGTCCGCTTGGTTTTGATTCTGAGTATTATGTAGACCACAGAAGGGCGATCGTGGATATCGTACGGCAGCAACGATATGTTTTAATTACTATGTCACTTTATTTCAAATGTTGTCCGTACCCCGCAATTCCACCTCGGATACTCGTAAAATCAAAAGCACATCACACGCGTCGTTTTTAATGTCGAAGGTTGTTGTTGGGTTCTGTAATTCCCGAGAAATTCTTTATAGAAAACCGCTAACGACTATATTATCTACAGGCTACCGTAGTTTCGTATAAAAACAACGGGATTTATAGCAAATGTGTTTAAATTTTTAAAAAAATATACGTATCATGCAATCGAAATATCTCGAAATGATCTAAAAAATCGAATTACCGTTGACATTTGTGTTTATTTTTTCACCGTTCTCTGAGAACGAGTCTGTTGGGTAACGTGTACCAACTTCCCCCTCCTTTTGGCTGTCAAACTTTAAAAACAAATTTATTTTTTTTTTTTTCGCCTGAATAAAATATTATTACATGAGTAAATAAAAACAAGTTATTGTAAATACATAATATATTGTAATATATTTACTTTTATACGAAAATAAATAAAAATTTTGATTTTATTCTCTTTTAGACAGTATGAGCATAGACGCCAGATTTTTTAAATGTTATGGGTTGCGCACTATTTCAGATACTCATATACAGTTTTTCCCAACTCTTGCCAATCTCATAGGGGGCTGCGGCCCCAAGCCCCCTCCGTGTGTCTAACCTGCGTTTAAGTATAATTTAAAGGAAAGAGGGTGGGAGGACGATGGTTTTATTTTGGAAATATTAACTAATTTACGCAAACTTTCACCCCGCCTACTCACCGTGCACTTAGGGTACATTCGTCGCAATGCAAATACGACAGAGTGCAGTGTATACGGCGGCGTGCGTTTCAATATAATATAACAATAATTATATTTTATACGAGTGCGCCCTATTTGTGAGGTTACAAATTATAAACGAACGGATTTTTTTTTATTTTTTTTTTTTTCGTGCTTAGGACTGAAAAAAGTGTTCCCGTGCTTGGCTTGCGGCAAAGTACTGTGCTCGAAAGCGAGTCTGAAGAGGCACGTGGCCGACAAGCACGCGTCCAGACAAGAGGAGTACCGGTGCGCCATCTGTGAACGGGTGTACTGTTCGCGGAACTCGTTGATGACGCACATCTACACATACCACAAGACGCGGCCCACCATGCTGCTGCCACCACCGCCGCACCATGCGCCCCCGCCGCCCACCACACACTCCGACATCAAGTTCTAGTATTCGATATTCAAAGGTAAGCGACCCACCGCCACGCTGTATAATATTTTCGGTGGATATGGTAGGTCGCGTCCCAAAAGCACCAGTGCCGTGGCCGGGATTTTTCCCCTGGGGGAAGGGGGAGGGGGAAGCTTCAGTTTTTGGCGGTCAACAGTACGGCCAGACAAATGAGTTCACGCCGTACTGCTGACTGCGATTGCAATGTATATCGCATAATAACGGGTTATTAGGTCAGGTTCGATTATAGGTAAAGCCATAATGGTCGAGTCGATAATGGTGAGGAAAAAGGAGGACGAGAAGGCGAAACAAGCCGTTGACGATGACGTCGTCTGCCTGCCCGGTGGGTTTCGCTTCGCCTTTTTAACGGCGGCTCCGTTGAGGAGGGTGAGCCGATCCGGGAGAAACAATGCTAACTGGCCTTCTCCCGGTTCGGCGGAGTCTATAAGAGAGAGAGAAAAAACAGAGGTAAAGCAATATGATTGACCGAAAACCAACGCGTTCGCGTCTCGTAACGATAGAAAAAAGAGAGGAGGATTCGTTGTTTGATTCCGCCTGATTATTCTCGCAAGAGCCCAATCGGACATTAAGTGTATACTCGTTCACATTATGGTCGCGGTTCGTTATCCCTCCCCTCCTCTACGGGTGTTTCGTTCAATTATTGTGTTTTATAATATTCCTTTTTTCGTTTGATTGCGCCCGTTACACAGGCTCGTCATGTCATGTCCAGAGCACACCGAAACGGCGTATTTACAAGAGAGTTTGGGGGTTCTAAACTACAATGAAAATCTTCATTAGCGTCACGACGCGTGTGAAATTAATTTAAACTAATGGTAAACTGATAAAATAAAACAAGACGGAAAATGTTTGTTTTTCGATTTTGATTATAGAACGAATTGATGAAAAAACAATCGCGTTTTGTCTATAATATAATATTGTGCAAGTGGCTTTGAGCTTTCTGTTAGTTTACAATATATTATAGAAACACGAGTAATTAATGATTTCGACGTTTGTATTTACAAAAATATTGGAATTTATTTCGAAAACAGTTTGCACGCTCAATAAACCACTTTAAAAGTCACGGTTTGGTCGACACTTTGAGAAATTGATGTTTTTGTGTCGATATTTGTATAATATATTCGTATTATGCCGTGTAATGAAATCGTTCACGGAAAAATCGTTCACGGTTTCCAATGTCCGCGCTAAAAACTATTTTCATCACGAAATTATCGTATAATAATATTTGGTGTTCATCACGAGCAGAAATAATAATGTACGAGCATAATTTAAGCCCGAGCGTCGTATGACTTTTTAATTAAGGCCGCCGTCGTACTTAAGGCACTTGTCGAGTCGGAAATTGGCACGCGCGTCTACAATATTACATTATAATGTGTACAAAACACTGGAAGAAAAGCGGAATTTCAGTTTAAAGGGAAGAGCGGAGATCTAATTTATTAAACTCGCGATCTTCTCGCCGGTTCGCGAATTCCGTCGTGAATATCGCCATGTACATTTTCGTCGGATGAGGAAATTTTCCCCCCCCTCGGGATTCAAACCGCGATAAATTGCCTTCTACGATTTTATAATGCCACTTCCCGCGTAATACTATAACTGGAACCCGACATTCATATTTCCGGCCTCCAAATCCAGTGGCGTGCCCGGGAAGTAAATAGGAGAACGGGATGTAAGAAATAAAAGCGTAGAATCTTTTTCCGCAATGTCTGAACCGACACTAAGCATCGATAAGCCGGATCAAAAAACGTCAATTTGTATGCAATAAAAAAGTTCTTTCCCCCTCGTAACGCGGCTGAAATATATAATTTCAAGACAAATAATCATTTATATACTTATAGACGAATACTCGTAATATTCGAGTTGTCTTATTAAGCCGGCGGGAGACCATAACCTATAACATCCCATCGCACCCGCGCACACCGTTCCTATAACGGCCACTGTATAGTGAGTTTTCTCCTCTAATACCTTACTTGCCGTCATTGTTGTTTTCCTATCTCAACACGCCCATAATGCCATCTTAACAGTCAATCTGTCCTCCCCCGTTTCCCCCGCTATGTCTACTAAATACTCCTAAACCATCGTACACGTTACGACCGTGCATTATCCCATTCGACCCGATGGCACCGGCGTGTCGCGCGCATCATTCTCCTCGTTTCTCCTGCCTTCTTTGCCGTGCCCCAACACTATGCAGACGCCGTCGGGTATCGCGGGATATCATTTCTCGTGCTCGGGATCGGCCGAAATCGCGTCGATATCTGTTTTGTTTTTATTATTATTGTTCGTTGTTGTAGTCGATTTTCTAATTGTCCGTCCGTTTTCGCAGGGTACCAGATATTACCACCGCCGGCCAACGGCGGCATCAACGAGCCACAAGACTGCCCGTACTGCCGGCGGACGTTCAGCTGCTATTACTCGCTAAAAAGACACTTCCAAGACAAACACGGGCGATCGGACACGCTGTACGTGTGCGAGTTCTGTCGGCGGCGGTACCGGACCAAGAACAGCCTGACCACGCACAAGAGCCTGCAGCACAGGGCCTCGACGGTCGCGCTCAAGCGTCTGATGAAAACCGTCGCCGCCGGTCCGGCCGCTCCTACGACCGGACTGCCGCCCGCGCCGTATCCGACCCCGCCGACGGCCTTGTCGCTTCCGGCGCGGTCTCCGCGGCCCGCGCCCGCGGCGGAGTGTCCACTTCCCGCCGCAGCAGCAGTGTCTTCGCCGTCGCCGCCGCCGCCGCCGCAGCCGCCGTCGGCGGTCCGCGCCGCCTTGCTGTGTTGACCGCGACGGCCGGCCCCGCCGAGTCGCCGCGTTCCCCTATCATTATTGTTATTATTTGTATTATTTGTATTATTATCGTTTTACCGCGAGACCGTTGTGTTCGTCGTGTCGCCGTGCGAACGGTAAACGGGATCGGCGCATTGTCCCCCGGCACCGCGAATGACCGGCAAGACGGCGCCGCGGACGGCCCGGGAACGCGCGTTTTCCCGGGCATTTCCGTCCCGAACCGTCGCCGCTCGTTTCCGGTGCGGCGGGCGTGCAATAATAATAGAGTAATAGCAGCTGCGGTAAACATCGCCGGTAAAAAAAAAAAAAAACCGGCGGTATAAAATTATTGATTTTCAGTAATATTCTAATCGGTTCCACACACACACACACACACACACACAAACATATACACACACACCTCTTCCCCCACCTCTTAGAAAAAAACTTCTTTTTGTGCTCGAATGGCTCGTTTTAACGCCGTCTCTCATCCTCCCGTATACGTATATATCTAATATTTAAATATTAGGCGTTTATTTTTTTTTTTTTTCTCTCTCTCTTTTTCTCTCTTTCTTTTCGTATTGGCTAATACACAATATCATTATCTATTTTACGTACGCGTACAATTTGCATAAACGGATGAATCGCATTCGATTGCAATAAATACTTAATAAGATAATTTTCGGTACTTAAGACAACGCGACGTGTTTTACGTAATTAAATTTACTTTTTGCGTATCGCAAATTCGACTGACATGATTGATCTATTTTTTTTTTTTTTTATTTTATTTTTTTTTTTTTTAATTATTTTAAATTTAACAAATCTAAATATTATTTTATAAGGACATATCATATAATGTTTAAAGCAACAAAATATTAACGGTACCGTCGTTTTCGCGCACGCGCTCTCTCGTCGTCGTCATTAGCTTTTCCGGCGCGGGAAGTGTCGGGACACGGACACGCTCTCAACGGGGGGGCGCGTATAGGGGGAACACCCATACACCCTGTGCGCGCGCATGGATCGATGACGAATGTTTGTTTATTATTATTTACGTTTAAAAAAATTATATATATATATATATATCGATGATGGAACACGTCTAGTCTCCGTTTTTCACATTATTTTAACTTCGTTCAAATCTAAGGGTTTTTTGTTTTTTTTTTTTTTTTTTTCGAGAGTGTGTTATGGGTGCGGATATACACGTATATTATAGTAATAATGAATACTTCTCCGAGACAAAACTATACATATATATATATACATATTTCAAAAATAAAAATAATAACACTCTAACAACAACAACAACAACAACAGACTATCATTTTCGTTTGTTCATTATAAAAAAAAAAAAATAATAACGTAGGTGTACATGTCTTTTTTGAAATGTATATTATTATCAATAGACACACACACACACACACACACACACACACATGTGATCGGTTATATTATTATTATTATTATTATTATTATTATTATTATTATTATCATTAAAAATACAATATTATTTACATTTTACGAATATAACGAAGGGCCTTATACACTCAATACTTACTACATTTATAGGAAACCCGCGACAGGATACACGATATATTTTTATTATTGTTTAATTCTCATTATTCTATTGTATACACATTTTCTACTGTTATCATATTATTATTGTACGTCAATAGTTTTCGTTTTCTTCTTATTTTTTTTTTTTTTTTTACAGTTGATAATATTTCGTTGTTACACGCTATATAATATATTTAAAACAGAATAAAAAAAAATACCACAAATAACATTTATAATATAAAATAGGCTCTAACAAAATATAATATTTATAATAATTTATATAATAATTACAGACTGACAGAAACATTGGGTATTATAATTCATTATTTAGTTGTAAAAAAAATAAAATAAAAAAAAAAAAAAAAAAAACCGAACCAAAACCGCGTTCATTCCGTATTGAAATGTTACGGTACTATCATAATATATATATGTGTGTGTACACATAAATATTGTATTACCGACATGTTATTTTGTTGATCCGTTGAAATAATTATTATATTATATAGGCTGAAAAAAAAATAAAATAATAAAAAAAAATTAATATATATAAATACACGTACATTTGCATTGGCGTTGTCAATTGAACCGAATGTGGCGCGCGCCCTCCGAGTACCAACCAACAATACATTACAATAGATTATGCGCGGTGCGGATGCCGTTTCGCATTGATACGCGAAAACGACCGCCGGCCGCGCGCGATCGGGATTTTATCAATTTGCGTTAATTGTATTATTATTATTATTATTATTATTATTATTATTTTTTTTTTTTTAATTTCCTTCGTTATTATTGTACATTCCGCGATGCCCATACCTATAATGTAATATTAGATACGGAACATATATACATATAAATATACCGATAATGTTAAAACGTTGTTTATTTTGTACAATTGAAAAACCCGTGTAAATATAATGAGTAAAAAATACAAAAACAAAAAAAAAAAAAAAAAAAAAAAAAAAAAAAAAAAAAACGAAAAAAAAAAAATAAAATACTTATCGCGATTATATCCATTGAAATAACACAGAATACGATGGGAAAAAACGAAAAAAAATTTTTTTTTTTTTTTTACGCGATATAGGCGCCTAAATCTACATTACCGAAAACGTTGTCGCGCGTTTGTCCAACACATTTTACGTACCGACAATATTATCATTACAATTGCCGTTATACCCGGGACGCCCGTTAGTTTTCGAAAAAAAAAAAAAAAGACAAAAACCGTACGGTAACACACTACTTCCGCCACGACATTTTAACGCACCCGGGTTTTTTTTGTTTTTATACATATATATATATATAGTTTATTTTATTGGTTTTTTTTTCCGTTTTTGTTTTTTCGTATTACCCCGTATCGCCCGGTCGTAACAATAATACTATCACGTTGTCACTATACACACACCAATACACACACACACATACATATATATGTATAATACGTGTATGAACTATTATTGTTATTACGATTAAAACTTAGCGCGAGTGCAACTGCAATGTGAGATTGCGTTAAATTATCGTACGTCGTGTGTTATTAAAAAAAAAAAAAAAAAACCCGAATCGGGTAGGTATCGTGCCAGTTCGCGAAAACGGATTTTCTTCTTTTTTTCTCTTTTTTTTTTTTCGTCTTTTCTTTTTCCACACAATCACGCGGAGGCCCGATTTCCGAATACCCATGACCCCCGACAATTGCGATAGGTCGTACAGGTGGATATCCCGTTTCGCATATCGCGTTCCGTCCCGTTACAGACAGCGCGGGGATTGACGATATTGTAACGTATTATAAGCGCGCGCGATCAAAAAAGAAAAAAAAAATTTAAAAAAAAAAACACATATTATTATTATTCTTACGGTTTTTTTGTTTTTTGTTTTTTTTTTTTGTGTAATAGATACGTTTGCATAAGATAATTACATTATTTTAGACAGTATTTTGTAAGTATACGTAGGTACGTTTGTTAACGTTAAAAAATAATATTCGTGTGTGGTATTTGAGAACGTATATATATATATATATTTAATTTATTTATATACATTATAATAAAATCGATTTTAGTGGTTTTTTTTTTTTTTTATTTTTGTTTCGTCGTTTTTTTGTTTAACATTTTGGTTTCGGCCTTACGGAAAAAAATTAAAAAAAAAAAAAAAAAATTGACCGCGTGTGGATTACAAAATATAATCGTATATTATATTATTATTATTATTATTATTATTATATAACATTAGAAAATAAGAATATCGAAATTCAGTACAAAATATAACTAGAAATTTTCACAAAAAATTAGTCGAACTTGTTGCTCAATATTTTATTTTAGAAACGGTGTTTATTGTATTTATTAAAAACTGCAGTTTTCTACGGATCTGTAGTCTCTCACTCACTCTCTCTCTCTCTCTCTCTCTCTCTCTCTCTATCTTTATCACTATCTCTCTCGCAAAACGTATATAGTTTCTTTTAACCGCATTGATCTTCTACATCCGTTTCTGTTTTTCGGTTTTCATTTTATTTTTACACGGATATACGCATTACAAATAGATTTTTAACGACAGAGTAAATACGGGCATTAGAAAATTGACATTCGTTTTCGAATCGATTAATATTTTATCGTAATGTATTATATTATTATTATTATTATTATTATTATTATTATTATGATGTCAGTTCTGTTCCTCATCACCTGCAGACACAAATATTATTATTATTACGATTATGATTATTATTATTATTTTTTTTTATTATTATTATTATTATTACTATTACTGTCCTTATTATATTATTATTATTATTATTAATTATTATTAATTATTATTATTATTACCTTTTAACCTCTACCTAGTATCAATTTTTTATCAGGGTGAATACTTAAATGAAAATAAAAATAGGACATATATTATAATATACCGAAATGTATAAGATAATAATATTATGATTTTATTTTACTGTGCTACTCAGTGTACCGATATTATTAATTTTCAAACCGATAATAATAATAATATTATTGTGTGTATATATATATATATATAAATATTATATAAATAAATACCGTGTTTTTTTTTTTTTTTTTTTTTTTTTTTTGAATACATCACGATGTGAGATAAAGTGTTACGGCTACGACGTGCCACTCAATGTGTTGTATTGTATATTATGATATCGATACGATTTTTATATTATTACCATAATAATAATAACGTTTGAATGATAAGGTACGTATTATTATTATTATATATTACCTGATTGCAATAATATACGCCTGAAAAAACTTTCCGTCTGTTTATTTATTTTTTTTTTTTCTTCCGAAAACGATGTTCACTGCCGGATTGTTTACTGTATTTACACGGTTTAGTGCTCGGCTGTAACGATAAATATTATTGTTTGTTGTCTGTAAAACACCAAAAACCAAATGCCGAATCTTCACATTTTTATGTTAAACTTTACACACGCAAAAAAACGTTCTTATCCGTCGTTGTCTGTTTACTCGTCAAATAATAATACACGGTAGTTTTTTCAATAGCGTACCCGTGGCGCATTTGATAAATACGAACACAAATAATAAATCGCATTAATATTATAATGTAGCTGATAATTTCACAGTGAAAAATACAAAATACCTGTACGTACGAATAACAATTATTATTACGACACACACGACCGCGCGTTTAGGGTACGATACAAAAAAAAAAAAATCCGAAATAAACCGAATTAAAACGCGAATAAAAGTGAAATGAAAAAAAAATATACATATATATATATATATGATAATAATAACGATTACGTGTTGTTGCAATATTATACATTTTGATTGTATAGCTATAATATTTCATTATTAATATTATAATATTAAACGATACGGCGAAATTGTAAAATCAATATTAAGATGTTATTAAAAAAAAAAAAATAAAAAAAAAATAATAATAATAATACGTAATAAATCGCACAAGCATGACAATACGTATTTGAATATTGTAGGTCATCGTCACGACGGTTGTATATTACATATATTTACACGAGACATTAAAAGCCAAAAAAATAAAAAAAAATATATAATAATAATTAATAAAACGAACCAATAACCGAAGGGAAAATAGTAACATTGTATTTTTTTTTTTAGTCGAAATTATTGGATATTATACATTATACAATTAATGCGATATAACCCAATGCGCAACGTGCGTATCGTAAAAGACAAAAACCGTGTACAATCATATACGTATAATATTGATGGTGATTATAAAATAATATTGCGTTAAAAAAATGTACGTAAGGCGTACATAATAATGCATATGAACGGTGTTCTTGTTGTCGATTCATTTGTTTTTCTGCGCCTCCGTCGTCTCGCCGCACGGATACGACCGTCCGCAATCTCCTCCGGCCGTCCCGGTCGTTCCGGCCCGCTCCAGGCGGTCCTTAAACTCCTCGGGTATCCGTCCGTTTCCGACTACCTTGGCCACCATTCTGTCAACAAAACGACGAAACGCTAAAGAACCGGCGGCCGATTTGACGGCGGGGCCCCTCCTATCTCTCGATCCCCTCCCTTATTCCCTGCATTGACTACCCGGCGTCTGGGTTGATCAGAACAAGAGCAAAAAAAAAAAAAAATTGAATGTCAGCAAATAAAGGCTACGGTAGCGCGGACCGGGAAATTCGTATTTTCCAAACGCCCGTCAACTTTCGCTTATTCTGGCGGTGTTGTTGCACGCACCTGTTACACCGTCCGCGAGTCGGAGGTAATTTTATTTTGTCAGCTTTGAAAACGATTGAACCGCATGAACGGTCTGACGACATTATAAATATCCATGATAAAATTTATGTGAAACCGGAAGATGTTAAATGCATTTTTTCGGTAAACACACTCCTCCAGGTGCTTATGGCGTTCTTATCGTCACAACTTTGTACGCATAGGTTACACACTATACATATATCATACCCGTTTTCGGCTTTCAATTTTCTCGTCTAATACTAAAATTTGAATGCGATCATAACGTGATTTTTATTTTTTTTATTAACATCTGTGTATTAATAATTTTATGAAAAACGTTGGGACCCCCCGCCCCCCAAAAAAATAAAATCCTCGACCCGCCCCACTGGCAAAAACGGTCACGAATCGTCACGTATACGGCGGGCTGTTAAAACCGCGGAAACGAATAATGACGTTTGCGTATACGGATGGCCGGTAGCCGAGTAGGCTTCAGCTCGAGGATGCCCCCTCCTTCTATGAATAGCTCGAAAATCGCCAGAATGTTTTACACCCTTTTACCACGTCTAGAATGGGATGATATAAATATCATAAGAACATACCGGGTCTCGACGGTTATGTTTAACCGAATTACAAAACAAAACGTAAACAAATAGCGTACAATTTTCCCGTTTTTCCCAATTACAAAGAAAATTGAAAAACCGGCGCCCTCGACTAGGTTTAAAATCCAACTCGCGCATCACATACATTCTTTTGCGCTCGAAATCTAAACGAGCCTCACTCAGAATTGTTTTTTGCTAGCAATATTTATCGTTAAATTCGGTACACAAACTATGTGTTGTATCCCTAAAACTCTTATACATCCCTCACAGATCTCTTAACCTTCTGTTCTCGTGGATTCGTCCCGTAATACGTACACGAATTTACAATAGTAATAATTCTGAATCATTCCGAATCAACCATAGAATTATTGTCGGTGCATCGAATGTAAATGACAAACACCGAAATCGGACAGGCTCGACGTTCGAGATATTTGATTGCACAGAAATTATTCTACAGAGTTTCAGTAATAACTGTAATTTCGGAGTTCGGAAGAAATCACCCCACCGCATGCGTCCCGTCGTGATATTAAATAGTGACTGTGTACTTGGAACAGTTGGAACCCTGCCGCGCAACGAGACGGAATTGATTCGGCCCAATAATCTGACATGCCTGGAGAGTGGAAATGCCCAGCAAATAACGCCACAATACGCGAAAAATTTGCTAACGGCTACGCGCTCTGGTGGTAAAAGCCAAACGGTTATTACGTAACTGTCGATCACCCGCAGGCGGCGCACTATATAATTACATCGTGAAGTACAGTAACGTAGTGACGAACTACCGCACTCGAGGCCATTGCACTTTCGATTAGGCCAATCTAACTCAGCTTTTAGTATATTTCTACATTTATGCATATGACATGTGTAATGGATAAGATTACACGCCCAAAAAAAAAAAAAAAACCAAATTAAATTCATAATAATGATGTTAATTAAATCCAAACACAGGAATAACACGGCCTATCACGATAATAAATATTTAACAAAGAAATTAACGACAGATAAATTGTGTGTATCATAGTGATGCCAACGTTGTACATCTAATTTTAAATTGTGTCCTAAGTTATGTTATATGACGTTATCCTCAAATTTGTGTCATGATGCAACTTAACGCTAGATGCTGAATGGTTTGATCTAACCCACACTCAGAGATCGGCGTCTTAACCATGTCCCATTTTAATAGCGTGCTGCCATAACTGCCTTGTTCTGTTTTTGTTATATTTAACGTTACCCATTGTGCTCGCCCGCGGGAGGTCAAAACCAGGAACTTTTTCTTCTAGATTTTCTCTGTAGTAGAAAACCACAGGTAAGTACATTTCGGAATTCGCCATAAAAATATTTCCCAAAAGGGAAAACTAAATCGTTTGATGATAATTAAAAATAACTTAAAATAAACTAAGTTTTAATACGGATAGAACATGTATTATGCACTCGAATACATTTTTTTCAGACGGTCTCGAATAAATCTCAGCATTTAACTTATTTGAAGGCATACGTATGACCTGTCTCAACCATAATGTGCCAATCCAATTATTACGGCGGCTTACCGAGAATCCTATTAAGGAATGAGGTATACGACTAGTGACTGATAGGAGAAATCTAAACCGACCTAGTTATAATTATTATTATTATAAGTAATCGTTATTTTTGTATTAAAAAAAAAAAACCAATAAATACATAATATTATACGTGATTAATTAAAGTAAAATCGAAAAATAAAAAGATAGAAACTACCATGCCTTGTCCGTCGGTCCTAACCGTTGTTTCCCGTACGTTTTTAAAAACGAATTGTCTTTCATTTTCTTTTCATCCTTTAGGGGTTGTTGAATTTAAAAAAAGCTCTTTCTTACTTAACGGTTGCCTACGCCGTAATAAGGTTAATTTGTGTGCATTATTCAAATCGGACTGGTAGTACCTGAAATTAGCGCTTTAAACATCTTCAAACTCTTCGGCTTTATATATATTATATAGAAATAGATTACAAAATGTCGATGATAACCGACGTGAGCAGAATTTCGTTCCAAGAAAATAATATGTGGTCCATTGAAAATCCATACATTTACATTTATTTTTTCCGCCACACTTTTCACGTGTAATTTTCAATAATAACAAAAATCATAAAATTGTGTGTATCAATCTGACAAATACATAACTCTAGGAGATCTTACGACAATATATACTATTTGCAACTTACGCGGTCAACATTTGTTTGTCCCTGTTGTCGCTGCTCGATCCGTTCCCGGACATTACTTCGCAGACAGACCTTTCGAAGCAAGCAGACTTCTGGTCGTAAATGCTGGAAACTACGTCGCACACCAAACACGATGGCGAATGATTAATCCTTACCCGGTTGTTAAACTACGTGAAAAAAAAAATTCGGCAGATAAGTTTATTAGTAGGTCTGGTAATCTTGCAGAAGGCACCATATCAGATATCAGATTTAGTTGTTTTTTTTTTTTTTCATGAAATTAGGTAACAAAACTTGATACGCGTTTTTCACTAGTTATCAATAATCTATCAATATACTTTTAGCGTACAAAGTATATCTCCGAAGATGTTGTAATATGTAAACATAACCGACAAATATATGGTCATTGACGTGCCCGGGAATTTTCAATGGTAGGGGATGTAGTAAGTAATAAACATTGTAAATGAATAAATTGTAAAATCGTCTTCCGTTAGGTATAGACGTATACCATTTATATCTGACCCGGCACAGAGAATTTAAAAGCCGGATCCAAAACGGGAAATTTTCGTTCGATAAATCAAGTTTTTTCCCCCTTCTTTAATTTGGTTAAAATGTATAATTAAAAGATAAAATCATTAAAGAAACACTCGTAGTTATTGTATTTTTTAGCCATTCGGAGGTAGAGGGAGGAGATATTATAGCCCATAACTTCCACCCACGTACGCTACTGTATACGGTTATTACAATTGTTTTTTTTTCTTTTTTTTAACGTCTGGAATAAAATTTATCGTTTTGTCAATTTCGTTCTATGGTAAATTACACAGACTATACAATATACATATAATAACGTTACCTACGCAAACTATAATATAGTTCGTTCGCATATTGAGGTTTTCGCCTCGTGAATAAATTATATATTTATATGGCGTTATACAGATGACACCGCCCGTGCGTGTAAAACGCACACTGGACCTACGCCAAAAGCTAATTTATACAAAAAAGAACTACAAAGTGTATTTTATTTATTATAATATGTTGGTATCTGGAATCATTATAGAATAGCAAATATACTCTACAGGGCGATAAATTTATCATAAGACAGCAGTTTTCTCGGAAGATTTCGTAAGTGATTTTGATTTCTATTTTAATATTTTAATCATTTTAAAATCGTTTAAACGTTATTTTAATAATACTATTACAGATAAAAAATTTCATATAGACTTTTAAATGATAAATTCATAAACGGTAAATCTGATAATAATGTTATACACGTCAAAACCCGGAGAAAAATGTTTCTTTTCAAATCTGTATTCAAAAAAGGGATGGAGAGAGGTTCCAATTTAAAAATCAAAAGTATACACTCAATTAAGCTGCACGGATCAGGAGTTGAAAAAACTGTTAAAATAAAAATTAAACGATTCCACTATAATTAAAAACAAAAAAATGTTCTAGGATAATGGGGACGGGTGCAACCATTGTTATAGGTAATTTAATGTATACCTATAAGCAACGATAAACCACAACTTACGAAAAAACAATTCTTAGATGAGTTTAGTTGACAGTGATAAGTAGTAAATAAAGGTATGTTCTAGAATCTCCTCCTTCGCCATCGTGGACTCCTAGGAGGAGGAGGCAGATGTGGAAGAAGTTCTAGAACATACCATTGTATGTAAAAATTGTCTATGGAAAAAAAATCGTATATTAAATAAATATATTTCGTACATTTTCCCGTTTTTCCTCCATTTTTTCCGGTTTTCCGCATTTGATGAAAAAACTCTTGAGAAAATTGAAAAATGACTACCTTAAAGTACCTTCTCATACCGATTTCCTTTTAGAAAAGGTGCTACACATAAAAATCGGAGCAAATCCTCAGGTAGAAAATTTATACACAGAAAAAAAAAATAAAATTTTTGTAAAACCATAAGCTTTTTCGCTCCACTCAGAATCTAAAAGAAATAAAATACACTTAATACCCTCCGAGAAATTAGCTGGTTCAGCTTTTCTTTTTCACACATTTCATGATTTTTTTTTTCAACTCTCGTCTACTAAACATTTTACACGGGCGGAAGGTATAAAATATATAACATAGGTACTATGGGAAATATTTTAAGAATTTGTTTTTTAGTGAAATATTTTAGGATCCAATTCGAGATTACAAACGGGAATACATTTAACGGAAATTGATTGAATGCCTTCAAAATAACAGAATTCGGAAGAAATAAAATATGAGTAATATCAATCTGGAATGAATAAAATGAGGATAAAAAAGAAGTACAGGGATTCGGCTAAACAGATTCAAAAATTAGTAAATACGTACAACAAAAACAATAATTTTTATCATAAATTTCAATGTCAATTTTTATATATTTTCTGTAATTTTTTATTGGCTATTTATTTTTTCAACTAAACGATTTTCGTTGTTTTGTATTCAATATTTTGAGTTCGATTTTTTTATTTTCGCTATTTTGGAGGTAAACCATATTATACAAATATTCGTATATATTATGTATTTAATATTTTATAACACGTCTGGCGAGTACGAATAACCCCGGAAACATTATGCGCGATGATTCACGACAAGTACCAGTAAAATTTAAATACGAAATTTAGATAGACGCCGACAAGGGCGCAGCGTAGACGTGTCCTCTTTAAATATTTATGGTATAGGTAGTCTAGTCGATTCTATTTATACACAATGTATACGATGCGCGCGTAGACTGTATACAGAGTGATTTATTATTACACCCATTCATTTTTTCTGGATTTTGGATTTTGCGTACGCATACCTATTGTACGTGAACCGGGTCACGAAAACCTCGACGCCCGCGGTAGCGTAAGTTCGGTTTAGTGGCGCCCGCGTGTTTAATAATACGTATAACACGATGTATAATTAACACCCATCTACCCACCCACACCAGAACAGAATCGTAACAGTTGATAAATATTATTTAGAGTTTGCATAATATTTAACGTTTATTAAAGCAACAGAAAAAATTAGTTTTGAAGTGATAGTTAGGACCAATATCGGCTGTATAAATTATTGACTGTGTATAAATCGTGATAAAGTTTATCATACCGCGATATTAATCTTATAATTATCTTGTTATAATAAAATACTAATAACAGTCAGTACCCATAATAATTATGTATGTACGCAATATATTTCTATAATATTCTGTACCAAACCTAACCTACTTATAATAATTTACTTTGTCACGACTCTTAGATACGCACCCACTAAATAAAATCGTTAAATCCATAGCGGTCTTTACTCCTTGCGTATAGGTTTTGGGCGCCACTGGTTAGGTTAAGCTATGGACTTGACGGGTTAGTGGACGCTGCGGGACGTCAGTTCGCCCGTCTTCTCAGGATTGCACATTGTTTGATTGGTATATTGCATTTGTGCGAACCCTCAAATCTCTCCGCAAATGGCAAAGCGTGAAATTCGTAGAGCGTATTTTAAGTGAAACGATTACCGACAGCGGCACTAGGGAAGTATTGCAAAAACAGATCCCGCGCTGCTGGTCGGTTAAACCGGGAAAAAAAAATTACGTTTTTAAAGTAACTCTGGAATTGTAGTGTACCTAAACTTTTGAACAGCGCGTGTAACGTTATTGGTGTAATTGATTTGCAATAACTGAACGGTTAAACAATGCTATAAAAAGTTATAGGCAGGTAAACGACGACGTGGATACGCTCGTTTACGACACGTTGCCCATTTTTTCTCAATTGTAATCCGTACCTATATTTTATTAGTGGCGTACGCGTAGTGAAAATAAAACGTTAATAACGGTTCGACAAACGGATGTCCATGTGAAACGTGGAGTTTCGGTATAACGTTTCCCGTTTTCAGACAGCCCTAAAGACAAATACGATATAATATTATAATGCGTGTGTGTACGACGGCGTTTAAGTACAAACAAATCGCATTCTCGTTCGATTCGCCACAGCATAATATTACGAGTTCGCATTAAACATAATAATAATAATAATAATAATAAAGACGCCGCTGAAATTATAATTGCCGTCTAGCGCGTGACTGGCGACTATAAAAAAAAAAAAATAAAAAAAAATAATAATAACGTAATATTCCGTTCGGGCTCCGGTTGACGTACGTAAAGCTAATATCCCGGTCGCGGTTAGTATATAATGGTACAACGTATGCGTTATTAATTCCTTTCGTTCGTTCAGCCGTAAATAATAGGTACTTTGGGACGAATGCTGTCCGTGTTATTTCCGTTAAAAACACGTCCACGCAAAAGAACCGAACTCTTGAAATTTTAGATTTCGGACGGGAAACGCTTTTTAATACGCGTTCAATCAGCGCCGTAGCTGTATGGGAAACGGCTCCGGGGCAGATAAATAACCAGGCCCTCTAACTACCCACTATATTAATTTTTTATGAAAATTCGAAATATACCTAAACGTAACATTGTTTTTTCAATTTTCAATTGTGAATACTTGCTATCAGAACCGTATTTGACGGAGGGTCTTAAGGGCACTTGCCCCGGGCGGAGCAAATTTAAAACTTTTTGACCCCTGGCTTATGATTTAAAACACATAGTTATAATGAGGAAGTTTCCGAATTTTTAATTTTTTCCTTAACTACTTAGATATTGGGTATTTTTAATTTTTAATTAAAAAAGACCCTGCTTACTATACGGAACCACAAATGAAAATAATGAACAGATAATAATTTATAAATATACAAAGTGAAAAGGAAATCCAGTTTATCCTACTATACAAATTATAATTAGTAAATTGTATATGTGTAATGTGTAATAAATTGTAATTATTTGCATGCAATTAGGCGTGGTATCAAAAACTAGGAGGGGGGCTGTAGACATGTGTCTCCGACTTCCCACACCTCAAAACTATTTTTTTTCAAATTTTTTCTCAGCCAATATTTAGCATGTAATTGATTGTGTTTACACGGTTGGTCCAGCAACTCCATCGTTATCCGATGATGCGCAAAATCCATTTACCTAATTCACACGTGTACCCAAACACTTCGCAAAATACTCGGGATTGCAAAAATCGTTGTATTGAAAAGGGTACGTTATTTATATTTCGCACGAATAGTACGTTTATTATTGGAAAAAATTGCACTCATTTATTTTATTTGAATGTGAGTTCGTATAATTTCGATTTTAAACGGTTCACACGAGACATATGTTATGCGAACTGCGCTGTTGAACCGGCGCGCGCAGAGGTCCGGTGGGATTTTTTAACGACCCGGTTCGGTGAACCGGATTTTCACTCGGGGGCGTCATTTAACATTTTTTCACGGGGTACAATACGAATATTGAATAAAGCCGGTTCGCTTTGATCACGTATACCACAATAACGACAAAACGAATACATTTCTATGTGCAAGTTTATCATTCAATTATAATAACATATTATTATTAATATTGACTATTGATAATATAGGTACCTACAATATTCAAAGACCGGTTTCAGTATGTATTTCAGTAGAGAGTTTTAAAATTGCACAAACTACACTCAACCGTGTACATAGGTATAGAATATTATATATTTTTTTTAAATAATAATTTTTAAAAATAAAATTCACTATTCCATAATGTATATAGCACCAATTCTATTGTATTATTAATGTTGTGTTTATGTCTTCCGGTACATATCGAATTAAATTTGATAAAAAAAAAAACAAAAATAAAATGGGCAATAACGATATCGGTGCTAATCTATAAAGATATTAAACTTCAGTTTCTTATCTATCTATGTAGTTATCGCTAAACTGTCGTGATAAAACGAGAAAAACCTTTTCCGTAAAATCTATTACGAAAATAGGACTATAATGATATTATTCTGAAAATTCTGTGAAATCATCTGCATCTATATATTTTGAATGTGCTAAAAGAACGTTCACGGGACGCCATATACCCGCCAAAGACGCCACCGTTTTCGCCGATGTCTTGAATAGCCCCGATTTACAATTACTGTTCAGCGGCCACGCTCGCCGCACCGGAAAACGCTCAACGGGAAGTATTTATTATGATAAACTGATAACAGTTAAGTGTTATTTCGCGGAAAATAAGTCATATACCTTGTCCAGAAGCGATTCGATCGCCTCCGCGGTAACTCCTCGGCCGTCAGCCGCGTCCCTCCGGCGACGGCGGAACGGACCCAGGGTGCCCAAATGCAACAGCGTAGGCGTTTTGACGAGGGCCGACAGCACGCCGAGCAACGCGACCCCGGCCAGCGGCCACAGCAACGGTTTGATGTTCAATTCGCCGGGCTTGTGTACTTCGTCGCCGCCGCCGCCGCCGCCGCCGCCGTAGTTTTGCGAGTGTTGTTCGTATTGTTGTTGCCGGTGATAATAAATCTCGCCGGGAGGCGCACCGCCGGCCTGCGGGTAATAATGGCCGGAGACCTGGTGCGGTCGGAAGTACTCGGGCCGTTCCTCGTAATAGTAATCTCTGGGCGGGCCGTAAGTGTTTTGTACTGCTGGGTAACCGTCGTAATCTGAAATCGTGTTGAAAATCTCCGATAGTTAGTTTATCCGCGCGACACGCGTGCGACAGGGGATGGGAGGGGGAAGGTTATACGTTCCGTTTTCGATTCTGACGAGCTTTCGGAAAACGACTTTCCGCAAAATCGGTTGAGTGTTCTCAACGGTATGTGTTATAGAAAAAAAAAAAAAAAAACCCCGCACGTTCATTGTAGTCTATAATGTATCATATAATAAATACAATAAATATAATAAATAGTAATAATAATAATTTTATACGGGGAGCGAAACGAGATTAATGAAGTCGGGCGGACGTTCGAGATTTCGCGCTTGTGATAATTAAAAAAAAAAAAAAAAAACAATCGAATATTATAATTTTGTCCTTATCAGACGTCTCGTCGTAGCTTGTAAAATATCCGACCGTGCCTCTCATAATCTTATAATATTACGGTAGTGTGCACAATACGCGTGCGGCGGACACACACTGCACCCACCCCGAGGTAAAATGTCTGCTCGGTTTTTTTTTTCCTTCCTTAACAATAATATTACATTATAGTATACAGCCGCGCGTCTTATACCCAGACGGTCTATGTACCGATTCGATTGTAACTATATTTATATACATACATGTACAGGGCGATTATTTTGCCGTAAACCTGCGATTTTCTCGGGGTGTTTCAAGCGAGTTTGATTTTTTTTCTCTTTTCAACCGTTACGGAACCTTTATTTTAACACGGTTTTTATTCCGTTACCCGCACTCTTTATGCACCCGAAATGAGTATCCGCTAAAGATTTCCAAGAGAATATATGTTGTCTAGTTACGCGGGTATATGCACAAACACTGCAGCTGATATCTGCAGATTTACCGTCTATGCCGCGTTATAAGCCGCGTTTAGACTGGAGGAGCGTGCGATGGTAATGAATTGCATCATATTATCTATTTTTAAACGATAAATCTTCACTACTCGTTTCAGGTAGTAACGAATAAGGGTGACAAATTTAAAACAGCGTTCAAACAAAGCTTAAACGGTTCCATAATGGTTAGTAAAAAAAACAAACAAAAAATCGACAGAAATCAAATTTCACTCGAAATCCTCCGAGAAAATCGCCGGTTGGCGATAAAAGAATCGCCCTGTATACGTATATATATATATATAATATATATACATATGCTAGCGGTAATTTAATATTTTGTTTGTGTGCACGACGGTTTAACGTGTTCGGTACGTAAAATATTATGTGTATAAGTATACGAAACGCACGCACGCCTAATAATATATTATAATGTATACGTATATATTACATATATATATAGGATATTTGATTCGGGTCGTCGCTGAATTTATGCCGATTATTAAACCGGTTAAACGTGCTCACGACCAATTTTCTAATCCCATCTGTAGACGCATAGTGTTGTTAAGAAAAAAAAAAAATAAAAAATAAAACATGGGTACACGCGCTCGGTCGTCACGCGTACGGCCGCGAAATTACAGCAATTACCGGCGAAATTAAAATAATTAATAAACTCGCGGTTGGCGGTAACGCGGCAGTTTTTTATTATTATTATTATTTTTTTTTTTTTACTTATATCTCTCGCAAAAACCGCCCAAAATAATAACAATCCGTGTATACGACATGTTATATTAACCGCGCGTACCACTCTATCGGGTAATTTTTTTTTATGTACTGCGCGTTAGTTACTATATTACGCATAATATTATCGTGTACATAATAATCATAATAGAGGCGTACGGCTGTTACATTAGTTGTAGTTTATAAAACCGTTTAAGGTGTTTTTTTTTTTTTTTTTTTTTTTACTTCCCATGTATTATTATAATTATTACCGGCTAGACACGACATTCGCGATCGGCCACGGCCACGGAACCGGTTATTCATAATAGCTATTTATAAATATCCCATCCCGAACACTATCCGCCGGTGTGCAAAATCATAATAATATCATGTCTGCACCGCCGGCCAGACACGTCCGCCTTCGTGTCCACAATATTTCCTATGATACGGTCGTTCCCTTCGAGACGAATATTCGCTCCCGACGCACAGACTTCTGGGCGCGGCCACCGGCGGTCGGACCCGGCGCTGATGGAACCCGATGTTGTTCGTTCGATAATATATTATTCGTCCCGCCTATAACTATTTCTCCCTCTCCGCCCTCCCCCCCCCCATTTCAGGATTACAGGGAAATCCTGGTACCTGTGAGATCGTCGAATCGCTCGTAAACGCTTCCTCGTGCCGGTCCCTGAAAGTATTTATTACCAATGCGAGTTATTAATCCCCGGGTACAAACGTCCGAGGAAAAAAATAAAAAAATGCTCGCATTCCGACTGCAATGAAGAGAGAACTATTGAAAACTTTTTTTAAAACTCGTTTCATTAATTAAAGTTAATAAATAAATATTAAATAAATATTGTATAATAGAATATATTTTATTTTTTTCCATTATGATTTTTTATTTCTTACGTTTCATTTTTTTCACGGACATCTTGGTAAAACACCACAAAAGGCACGAATCGTGTATCGTTTAAATCGTGTGTACCCTAAAATTCTCTTTACTTTGACTTTTACGCGCTGTAGACGAGAACATTAACAATACGATTTATTTACAAAGACAAATTTGTGAAATATTAAATGCCGCGGTTTAATACAACGCGACGACAATTATACTCGCCTTTACCCGAAACCTGATTGCCCGATCCTGCACTGGTGTAGCTGCCCTGCACCTGATTGACTCGAGATTGACTGGTCTCGAGACGGTCCCGCGACGATAAAGCATCCGGAGTATGGCGGTCGTAAACGGCGTCCTTTTGCAGAGCGACTTGCGACGAACCGTTTGTCGGTTTGGCCACAACGGCGCTTGTAAAAGAGCCGTAAAGTCCGCAAAATCCAGCGGTAGCGGCCAACAGACGCGGTAACGCGGTCTGTAGTTTGACCATCATGGTGTTGGGCCGCCAAGGAACGTGCCCGGGGGAAAACAGCGACAGACTTCGACTTCGGAGGCAAGACTACAATTCGTTTCGGAGACGAACAACTTCTTCGAACTGCTTCAGCATCGGACCCGGAGGATGTCCCGGAGACAAGACTATAGTGACACTGACGACGAAAATAACAGAATGAGCGTTGCAACAATAATAGTTCGGTTGCCGTTACAATTCGGTAACTCTCTGCACAGAACACGCATTGCAAAAGTGTATTGTTTCGAACGTCGCTTAATTTCACAACAACTACGACGACAGTGGCCTGGAATATTATCATTACATTGTTTCCAAAAATAATTATAATAACAATAACGAAAATAATCATTATTATACCGTCGACGTAGTTTTTATTCTTTTTTAATCACATCCACTTTCCCCAATTACAATTATGTTTTTAATTGACGACAGTATTATGCAAATTATATATTAGCGTACAGCGTATATTGAATGTATACCACTGCTCCACCGAAGTGTCTACGATTTTTCCTCATTTATATCTTATTTTTATCCCGCAGTTGTCACTCGTCATTTTTTAAGTTCTGTGTGTAGAGAAGAATGAATTGGTTACATAAAGATGTTTATTTTTTTATTTTTTTTAACACTTTTACTTCCAGAAAGCTTATTCCAGTGTACACGGTATAGCCCTTTTTCTGAAAAAAATTTTCTTGGGGTGATACTTTAGAGAGGTCATTTTTTCATGTTCCCGGAAGTTTTTGTCGACAAATGGGAAATACGGGGAAAATCGGTACAATTTTAAACAAATATTATTAAAGAAAATATATAATACCTATTTAATTATTTTACAATTATATGACATAAATATTATTGAAATGGTATCACTATCAAGTAAACTCCATTCGTTTTTTTCGTTAGCAATGGTTTATCGTTGCTTACAGATTTATATTAAATTTACCCTTTACTACCTTCCCAACTTCCCACCTACAACAGTGGATGTACCCGTCCCCATTATCCTAGGACAGCTTTTTTTTTAATCGTCGACATGGGCACTGTATCATCATATATTATTATAATAGTCGTTTTTCGCGTAAATAATACAATGTACACGAAAAATGTAATCGAGGTTTCCAGGTCGGTGTCAAATTTCCCTGTTGATAAATTATCGTCGGGTGTGTATTTTACGTCTGTTATACAAAATATATTTTCAAAGGGTTTTGTTAGTTTACGAGTGTAGTTATTGATCAAAAAGCAAAACTAGTTTCTTCTTTTTTTTTTTTTTTAATTTTAATGTCCAACTCCTCCGCGATATAATAGTAATCAAATAATTAACAAAAATCGACCGACTGATGGGACCGACAATTCACCGGCTTTCAAACCATGAATGATCACATATTTTCGCAATTAAATCACTTATTATACAAACATAAACACTCGTACACTTGTATTACACAAAATGTATTCAGTTTGTAAAAGTACATTTTTAACATAGTACACACGATTGACGGAACATACGTAATTTGTTTCTCAAACTATTATTAAAACTTAATGCGCGATATATTTAGTTATGTTTTATTAGATTGTGTTAAAATGTAAATTGTAATTTAAATACTAGATGCCGTGTTTTTTCTACAAGCAACCTAATGTACACCGATAATTATACCGTGTTTACACACACAAATTCCGGATTATAACATTATCTAGTATATTTGTCTCAAAATCAATCCACCGAATCATGGGCAATAAACTTTGTCATTTGGCAAAAATCGAATTTCAATGTAACGTCTTTCTAATCGTAATATCATAAATCAATGATTACAATATTATTACATTATTATTATTAATATTATACAATATTAAAAATTATTCAATTACAAAACATTTTTAAATTTTAAAATATATGATTAGTAGTTTGAGTAAAAGGATTTAATTTGAATTAAATGACTTTGAAAATGTTTTATTAGTGGATAAGCCCCTCTCGAGTTTTCTTATTATTGCGAATTAGTAATTGGATTTTTACCAATACATTTCTATCGAATGTCAATTTAAATTCTATTCGGTGCCACACAGAGTGCCTATAGAATATGTGTAATATGTTTAAATTTATATATAAATACTTTGTAAACTAATCTGGATTTGAATTTAACGTACTATACTATACAGGGTGATTTTTTTATCATGAACCAGAAATTATCTCAGAAGATTTTAAGTGAATTTTATTTCTGTTTTTTCTAATAATTATAGAATTGTTTACGCTTTATTTCAAAACTATTTCTAACTTTATACCCCTACTCCATATACTTTAAATAAGTACATACTTTTGATTTTCAAATAGGAACCCCTCCTTTTGAACACTGATTTGAATACAGAATATTTTTCTAGAATTTTGATATGCACAACACTAATATCAGATTTACCGTTTATGAGTTATAACAGCTTAAAGTGTTGACCGCGAAGAGTTTTTATAGTCTCATAGATATGCAATTTATTACCCTTCCCTTCTCCTCCAGTCAAAACTTTAAACTGTTATAACTCATAAACAGTAAATCTAATATTAGTGTTATGCATATCAAAATGTCTAGAAAAATATTCTGTATTCAAATCTGTGTTTAAAAGGGGGAAGGGGAAGTTCCTGTTTTAAAATCAAAATTATGTACTTATTTAAAGTATATGAAGTAGGGGTAAAAAATTAAAAATGGTTTTAAAATAAACCTTGAACAATTCCATAATGGTTTGTAAATACAGAAATCATATTCAGTTTAAATCCTCTGAGATAATGGTTAATGATAAAAAAATCACTCTGTATACATTGTATTAAATTGCATTGAACCGTTATATATTCGATAAAGAACAATGAATACCAAATACGAATTACACCAAACGAGTAAATAACTACCATTGGAGATATTAATGATATCGAATTATAAGGCACTGAAAATAACTGAATTAGGCGCTTTAATATGACCTAACAAATCTTAAAATAAGTTATAGTAAGCAATAAGAACATGAAAAACGGCAAAAAATAAAAACACTTATTTATTTTTTAAATATTCAAATACAATTAATAGGAAATCATAAATGTAGACTGGTCAATACACCGGATTACTTAAAAATAAATTATAATATAAAATGAAAATGTAGGTATTTTTCTTATAGATTCACAAAAATACCATTTATGAAAAATACAAAATAAATCATTATATTATGTATATTAACAAAAAAAAGAGCACCAACAATGAAAAATAATAGTAAAAATCTAAAATATTTCAAATATGCAAAAAATAGCAATATAAAATTCCGTATTTGAAATCTCTAGTGCATAAAAAAAAATGTAATGTTTACTCTGCTATTTTTATCTGTATCCTTTAATAATTAGTAAAAGTTACAAAATCCGAACCATGTTCATAACATTGATAATAAACTTGATGCTCTAAAGTTCTATAACAAAAGCCACGAAATAAGCATAACACTCCGTATATTTTGAAGTATATTAAAAATTATGTTACGGAATCTGACAATCGTATATAGTAACGGTAATTCTTTATGATATTTACAATGAAAACAAAAACGGACAATGACGTTGTCAAGGAAGTAATATAGGGTTAAAATTTCATCGTGGGGCTAGGTAGTTTCAATATAAAATTAATTATAGTGTCGAAGAAAATTAGTTCCGATTTTACAAAGACCAGAATACTACGATAAAATAAAAGTTCGTAAAATTTCTTTTTTATTTAAGATTATATTAAATGCGATTTGGCGCATTATTTTCTTACTTGTAAAAATTAAATGCAAAACTAAAAACGCGTATTTGTGGATAAAAAAAAAGTCACGCGATATTTACCGCAACAGAATTATTATTATACCGCATTATTTTATATTATTCACCATACAGTTGCATTCTTAAAATTATGTACTTCAACAAGACTTTACATAGGAAGACCAATATTATAATATACATATATATATATATTAATATGACCCACTAACACTTAGGAACGGACCAGGAAAACTATGTAACATCGGCGGAAGTCAGGAGTGGGACTCAGCGGGTACAGGGTGTCTAAAATAAATCACTTTTAGGTTTTTCGTGGTATTTATAAGGTACCAGCTGATTTTTGCAAGCGCAGAAGACTTTTTTCGCACCGATACATTCGTGTAATAAACACCTTTACGTCACCTTATAGTACAATAATATTTGAAAATAGGTAAGAAAATGGGGACGGATGCAGCCACTGGTGTAGGTGGAAAGTTGAGAAGGTAGGATACAGACGGGAATATAATGTACATCTGTAAGCAACAATAAACCATTGCTTACGAAAAAACGATTCTGAGCGGAGTTCAGTAGATAGTGATACTTATACATTTTCTTTAATAATATTTGTTAAACATTGTACCGATTTTCCTGGTTTTTCTATGTTTTTTTCCTGTTTTTCACAATTGCTGAGATAACTCCGGAGAAAATCGATAAACGATCTCCTTAAAGTACCTTCCTAATGAAATTTCCTTTCAGAAAAATTGTTGTCATTAAAAATTGGAGCAAAATTGCTGGTAGAAAAGTTGTCCACAGAAAAAAAAAATCGCAATGTTATTCAAATATATTTCGTACATTTTNCCGATTTTTTTTTTTTTGATTTTTCACATTTGATGAAAAAACTCTTGAGAAAATCGAAACATGACCCCTTTAAGGTACCTCCCCACACTGATTTCCATTCAGAAAAGTTGCTAAACGTAAAAATCGGAGCGAGTTTTCTGGTAAAAAAGTTGTCCACAGAAATTAAAAAGAAAAAACATCTTTGTAAAACCATAAATTTCTTCGCTCCACTCAGAATCTACAAAAAATTCAAAACAAAAGGGGGAAAAAATAATGATTTATCCATTATTTTTGATTTTTACACAATCGACCTAAAAGAATAGCACATACGAGTAATACATTTACATATTGTATTACATATGCATATTAACTTTTCAACAATTTATAATGCGCAAAAAACAAAAAAATCACATGTAATAACAATTTTGCGAATACAATATAGGCGCAGGTACTTAGATTATTATTATTATCCTTATAATATCCGAAGCCTTTTACCCTTTATTTATGGTCTTTAATATTATATTTACATTGTGCAATGCAAGTATAATGTATAACATTATATATAATATGACCTGTAAACCTTTACAAGTTATGTAGGCATTATAGGAGGTACCTTGATGTTTTATTATCGTTACGGCGCTTACGCCAATAAACTTTCGGCTCTTGCGTATGTACAACAGTTTAACGTAAAATATTATGCGCGCTAGTGATTTAAGCTTGTCCGCCCATTAATATTTTAGTAACCGAAAACGTGCTAGTAGATCCAAGTTAAAACGCACCACGCACAATGCACATGTTCTGCAACACTATAGTTAATACCCATCACCACAGTACGATAAACATAACGGACATGTGTTCAATATAATTATAATATGATGTTGTAATACGACGTGTTGTTTTCTATCTATAGCTCAAAAAATGACGAAATGTTTTGAACATTTTATCACGTATAGTCTAGAAAAGACAAGTTTAAATTTTCTGTTCGAATTGTATATTCTTTCAAAAAAAAGTGCTAAACTTGAAAATCGAAACAAAATTTCTAGTAGAAAAGTTGATTAAAGATAAAATAAATAAAAACTAAACACCATTGTAAAACCATTACATTCCTCGCTTCACTCAGTCTAAAATATAGTCATTATAGGAGACATGGCCACCATACCTCTTTCCCCTAGCTACACCACCGGACTCCACAGCATGCATAATCTTACTATAAAACACAATGCATTTAATTCATAAGATAACGATTTTTCACTTTACGACGGGCAAGAATCAGTTATATAGATATTTATTTGTCTGCAGTTGCGATATTAAGTATAAAAATATCACGAGTAAATAAATACAAACAGATTGATAAAAGAATAAACTGATAAAACACATTGTTGTGCCATTCAACTATATAATATATTTAATATTTTTAATTAGGTATTTATAAAACTATCAATTTTTTTCCCTCTATGTTTGGATACTATACGTAATTTTTACTTTGCTTACATTTGTGTTACGAAAAGGTAAATAACGCGACCATCAAATTTTGTTAAAATGATAGAATGTATTACAAAAAATGTAATAATAGTTAGCCCACTGATTTACAAACATTAATTTATAAAATTTATATATATATATATACCCATAAAATATATTACTCGTTTCAAAAAGAGCTCGGTCTAAACATTTTAAAAATTGCGCACTATTATAAAAATATTATGACATTAAATTCATAAATAATATTCAAATATTATAACGATACAGTGACACAACCAGAATTAATTTCCAGGGGGGGGGGAAAGGGTTATAGACCGATTGATCAGGAAAATTCTCCACTTTACTTTACAGGATAGGTACGTCAATCCAGATATTTTTCAATTTTAAATTTCTAGGCATGGGTTCCTGATTGCGATAAACTATCAGTAGATACTGCGCAGTGTATATGTTACGGTCCGGAAATATGATCATTGTAAATACTGACCGGGAGTCGTATACACTATACAACCCTTGAGTTCTTCAAGCCACGTGGATGATTATACATAGACTAGACACTGTATGCAATGGCCAATACTGTCAGTGCTAAGTGCAAAAAAATGTTTTATATGCTTAGCTTATTATAACTTTACATTTGCATCTCCTTGTGTCACATTTTTGGACGCAAGTCCAGTGGTCATATAACTTTGTCCTCTTAGATTGGAAACAAACTTAGCTACTTCTCTGGGTAATAACTATGCATGTCGGATACATCATTAAAAAATTAAAACGTCTCCTTGCTAATTGTAAACTTATTTTTACTATAACTATGTCATAGTTTACCTTTGGTTGCGCCTAATTTGTAATTTCCGTCATCCGCCAAAAACAAATTTTAATTACACATTATTGAACATGTTAATATTGTTACTTTAATTGCGTATAGTACCTAACATAAATCATAATTGCTCTCAAAATTGATTGTAAATCGCTTGGATGTCTGTCTACATCTGATATTTTTATTTCTACAGATTGTTCAATTTTTCCTTCACAAAATTGTCTTTCTGATACAGATTTAATTTTATTAACTTGAGTTTATACATTTTTTTACAAATTTAGATCTTAGTTATCCAACTTAAAATTGCGATAATACGTCCAGATTATCCGCTTATTAAATTATATTTCCATCAGTACATCAAAATCGATAATCTATTAACGATACTTGGTAGATAGGTACTGAAATAAACTTATACATTTGGTATGGCGTATTATAAATTGTACATAATGGCCGTTCTAGTTATAGCAATGTATAAAATGATCAGATATTGTATTACAATGACTAGTTTATATAGGAAATAAATATTTATAATTTACATTGTCCTAATATTTCGTGCGATGTTTACATTACCCGGTCAGTGTTTAGAATGAACTATTTTTCCACTTGGGCCGTAACATATTATAATATACAAGCAGAATGAACTTAAAGATATGAGAAGTTCTATATTTCTTCAACGGCAAGACGCGTTAGATAAGGAAGAGAGACAATTATATAAGTAGATACAGTTTAAGTAAGAGAAAGGAACTACACGGTTCTTGACTGACGGACGGGAATAACACTATACCTAAATATTAACTTCCGCTAATCATATACGGTCACACAATTATGGTCAACACGTGTTATGAAGTACCTACATATCTAACGTCCCACGCATCCATAATAATAATTTAACACCATACCGCACAGATGATTCCACCGATAACAGATGAGATTCGATCTAACATAAAGATATGTATAAACTTGATTCGAGTTAAATTATAACTGTAAAATAACTTCCTGAGCCCGTCATAATTGTATTTGTTTTAAAAAATGTTGACCGTTTTTTCGAATTAATCTTGAAACTCTTATATAACATACCTTATGTTTATAAAATATGCATAATAACTCGTCGACCATAACCGTTCGTAAATTACCGAGGAATTTAATACGCGTAATCCATTCCCTTCTATGTTTTGCCTAGGTACTTTTTTTCATATGAAATTCAGTAAAAAAATGTACCGATTTATTGGATTCAATCGCTGACGTAACAGTAACGCTATAACCATAACAATCAATAGACACCACTACCTATATGTACTGTTCTAAAATAAAATCTTTTACAAAAATTATACTTGTGTTTTACTTCACTCAACAGTCTGCTTGGTTGGTTTATGTTAAGTTATATTATTACAATATGTTTACGATTTTGCGTAATTCAATTGTATCTATAGATTCCAGATTCTAGGTGCAAATGTACAAGACAAATAATGACAAGGTGACTTGTACTCAGGTGACTCTGTACGCGTAGTCAAACGCATTTTTTCCCATAATTTACTTTAAACTAATATAATTAGGTTAAATTTAGTTTATACAGAATTTCAAATTATAAATTATATTTACAATTAATTTCGATACCTATAAAAAAAAATTCCATGTTTACATCGACATATTATATCCAATATTGAACAAAGCAGACTGCAATACTACGGATAGGTGGGTATCACTTGTTATTATCAACTACAATGAATTAATGTTTATACTTTTGAAACGCGGGAAGTGTGTGGGAGCAAAATAATGTGCCCCTCCGGTATACCGAATTAATATTTAATAAGCCCTCGTGGGATATTATAACAATAATAAATATTATGTTTAATAATATTATATTGTCGACTGCGGTGTGTGCGAATGTGGTGACATCACCATGTATCGTATATAGATGCTCACGGTTTTAGAAAAAAAAAACATATTACGTGTTAATTAATGTTCAGTATACACTATATTATGCAAACTAAACGTACCTTTTGACGGGTTTAATTTTAAAATTCGAGTATAATGTGTGTGTACATTGTGCTTTTGTGCCTGCCAACGGTTATACAATTATAGGTTTATAGACTTTGATACGAAGCCAAAAATATGTCAAATAGTTTCGAATACTCAAAAAAGGCGAAAATTCTTAGGAAATCAGATCATGTCTGGAAAATGTGACAAGCTTTCGTTGAATATTGCATGCCGTCGTTTACGAGTATGTTTCTCACACTAAATTACAATAACAAAAATAAGATCGATATTGACAAAACTTGCGACTTACATTGGATAAATACGCCATTTATTTTTTTTAATAAAACTTCTAAGAATATCAAAACATGACCTACGAAGTCGGACATACTTCACACCATAATTAGGCTTGTTGTAGTCTGTGAGTAAAAAATTGAAAAGGTTTACGATATATAGGTATACAGGCGATAGGCCCCCACAAAAATTTGTCTATAGCAGAGAAGTTATCAGGAATTCGTCTAGGGAGGGTCAAGTAGTGGTAGATCCAGGGGTGGGGCCTAAGGAACTCGTCTCCGCTCCCAGACTTTAAACTAAACAAAAGTTTTTACTTTCACAAGTAATTGTTCAACGCATACATAATACAAGATTTTCAAGGAAGAAAAGCGGAGATGAGCGATGAAACTATTAAATATACTATGATGTATATTTTTTTTTTTTCTGTCTATGAACAAATTTGCTGTTAGGTTTCTTACTCCAATCATAAAATAAGTAAGCAATGATTTATCGGTGCTTACAAATATAAATTAAATAACCTTATGTGTCCTATCTTCTCAAATTATCACCTACAACAGTGACTGCTCCCACCCCAGTATCACCATTTTTTTTTTTATTTTTTGTAGTAGTAATTTTTTTATAAGCCCCTTTCGAAAAAAATTCAACTCTGGATCAACCACTGGGGTCAAGTTTATAATGGTAACCTTTTTTTTCGTACATCACTTTCAATTTTTAATATATTACCGAAAAAAGCCAGGCATGTCTACCCCATATAGGCACTTTAGTCATAGATATAAGGTAACTTTATTTTATTTTATACACCATAACTAATGATAAAATATGTTTGGAGCTTAATAAATTGGTGGAAATTGGTGGTATTTGTTATGTTTTTTCTTTGTATAGCCTAGGTTACTCAGAAGACCAAAAATAAAACCAATGTATCGTCATGTATTTTTTTTGTCAGGTTTTAATTTTTTTTTTTAGAAAAACTGTTGAAAATTTAGAAATCACCGAACGAAAAATTTGCACCCTAAGACACAGTGTGAAAAATCTGAGAATTTTTATTCACCGAAAAAGTGTCTTCAGCGAAAAAAAAATACATCGCAGTGATATACTCAAAATCTAAAATAACCTCGTTTATGACTTAAACTAGACAAAATTGATTAGCAAAAAATAGTCAACATTTTAATTATTAGTGCAAGTCTTTCTGGTCAAAATCATGTTAACAGACAAAAAAAATACACATATATTAAAACCAGTAACTTCATTGCATGTTACACGCTCGGAATGTAAAATACAACATGATATTAATGTACAATATTATTTAAAACTAACATACAATACGAGTATAATGTACGGTTCGTAATACTCGTATTATACGAGGATATATGGTGGAAAACGATTTCGTCGACGACTAGCCACCCAGGCCAAGCCGACACTAAACAATTTGTATACACATGTACCCCTGTCCCCTCCTCTATGTCTTTAATAGTTTGTTTAATACATATATGGCGCCACGGAGTGGTGGCGCCACTGTGTTATAGACTCATCGGCCAAGGTCGAGAAGAGGATGTCGTCACCATCGGATCACCTCGGTGTTGGGGCAGCTACTCGGTTTCAATAGACGATATCATATTTGTTCTCCTACCATAAAACCGGCGCCGAAAAACTGTATAACTTAAATACAGGGTGTATCTATAGGATTTGACAATTTTCTAAGGAATTGCATTTATTTATAGCAAAGTGTCAAATTCAACAGACTGCACACTCTGTGTATTTTATAGGCGTATAATTGTTTGTACACGAATCGCAGCGTATAGAAATAAAAGGAGTTGGGGTTGTGATAAATTTAAAGAACTTTTACACATGTTGACTTCATTAAGTCTACATCATTTAAATACTTGCACTATATGTACATTGAACAAATAATATAAAATAGTAATGCATTCGGCATACATTCCAGTCAATCTCTATGCGGTGTTGATGGGTGAATCTGAAACTTAATTATTTTCCGCCATTACTACACTTCGCCACCTATCTCTATCTTGAACTGTCTCCCTCCAATTCTCAACTCCAAGGGTTTTTGGATCTTCTTCCACCACATGAATCCATATTTTCCTAGGTCTTTAATTATTTAATTACACACATTATTACCTGGCATATATTATTACTAATTGTTAATAATACATTTTTAAAGACACATAAAAAAAAGCAAAACCAGTATTTTTAACCATACCAATATTAATACAATTACAACATTGCCAGACCTAAGTCTGAAAAATGGGAAGGAAAATATTGATTTTGCAAAAAAAGTCTTAGACGTAATTTACGTATCAATAAAAAATATTTAGGCATATATTATACAAAATATACCCAGGTCGCAATTTACATATACATGAAACATACCCGGGCCGCAATAGTATATGACCGTGACCTTTTTTTCAGGGACGCAATTTACTGACTCCGAAAGTTATATGGGTAGGTACTTCGTATATTGCTCGTAAAATTATAACAGTTTCTATTGAATCTATTGCGTTACATAACAGCGTGGAGTTTGGATTTTAAGATTCACGCATTGTATCGTGGGTTATTGTCAAAAGAATTGTATTAGTAATTTTATTCAATCTCATAATAATATGTGCATATAGGCCTACAAAATATAAGCCATTTTTTTTATACAATCCATAATATTAATAATCTTGTTAGTTTTAACTGGATATGCTTTATCGATAAGGACAGCTGATCGTGTCAGCTTTTTCAGTTTGTCGAGTTTATTCAGTCTTCAATCAGTTCTCGATAGTCGTCGCAGTATCGTGTGTCTGCGTTGATTGACCACACCAATTTTGAGACAGCCTTACGTGTGCATAGAGTATGAAGGAATTTTTGATAACAAAAACGGGAGCAGTATGAGAATTAAGAACTGACCGATTTGTAAAATGGAAGCCGTTTCGAAAAAGCGACAGCCAATGGAATATAGCCGTGTAATTTCCGCACAGTAAAGGTCAACGGGTCAAGCTTGTTATAAATAAATGTCGGTCTAAGGCGTTCGAACGTGACACGCGAGTCTCGACTCCACTACCTACTCCTAGACGGGTAGGTAAAGGTTTTTGTTTTTAGTTTTCCGAATATTTTGCCGTCGTGAACACAATCGTGACGGCAACTGATCACGTAGGGACCGTGGGAAGCCAATCTCTTTTATAATATAAATATCGACATTGCAAATAATATTGAAAACGATACACTGTTGTTTTCACTCTTTGTAAATAATATTATTATGTTTGTCAAGTACTTCGTCATTCACGTGTATATTATTTTGCTTAGCTGACGAAATGAAACTGTATATTTGCGGATCGGCACTGTTGGCGATGTTGCCTGATATTGGATTAATTATATGTGTTTATTGATTTTTATTTTCTGTGACCGGTACGAATTCAGTTCATTCGGTTGAACGGAACCTAAACATCTCTCATTATAATGACTAATGAGCTGTTAAAGTGGGGAAAACTTCGAAGGGAGACTATATTTACCAAAAATTATGGGACGTTCCAAAGAACTAACGTCCAAACTTAACCAAACTTTCAGGAAACCCATCATAGAAACAAGACTTTTAAAATATTGTACTAATAGCCTTTACAAATAAACTCTCTTATTCTATGCGAATTCCTGTTCAGTAAAAATAAAATAAAACAGTCTGTTTACGTATAGTCCAATGAGCATTAAAGAATTTATTTCAAAAAGGCTAATCAGAGTTTTTAAGATTTCATTAAAAATGTCTCTGTGACAATAACTAAAACGTCCCACTTGAAAACTCAAGTTAAAAGAGACTGATAATTTTTCCTTAAATAAATAGGGGGATACCACACTACTTTAACCATTGAGGTATTATACTAATATCACGTTAATATTGGAAGGCCATTTTCCCGTTCTTATTCCTGCAGGTGCATTGAGGATGGAAGGTGCTTCTTTTGGGCTTTTGTCGATGTCATTCTCGCTGTATGAAAACAAAAATGAATGACTCTTTACTACGCACCTACTAAAATCGTTGTAATTTTAACCAATATTTTTGTAGATTCAAACGGAGTGAGGAATGTTTTGGTTTCATTAGCATTTTATCGACGTGATAAAATTCTCAAAACATACTGGTGACTTTTGAACTATTTATAGGTAGGTATTTTAAATTTTTTAATCAAGGCATTATTCGCGTAAAGCGACGCGGCACAATTAAGTTGTAGCGGCGGTTGAGGTACCTAGTGGTATAAGGGGCTATTAAATAACGAGACTGGTTACGAAAAAGTGTTTTACTATAAAAGTTATTCTACATTCAAATGCTCCCCTTCAATATACTCCCCTTCCCTCGCCACACACCGTTTCATTCGTTTCTTCCATTGCTCGAGGCAGTGCTGGAAGTCTGTTTTCTTAAGACCATTCAGGAGTTCCACCGATTTTTGTTTCACCTCTTCCATCGACTCAAACCGGATTCCTTTTAACGCAGACTTTATCTTCGGAAACAAGTAAAAGTCGCAGGGTGCCAAGTCGGGTGAGTAAGACGCGTGTTCGAGTACTGGAGTGCCTTAAGCGGCCAAATAACGCTTCACGCTTTATCCTGGTGCAAGATCCACGACTTGTTTTTCCACAATATCGACCGTTTCTTACGAACTCATTCGCGCAACGTTGCCAAAACTGTCAAATAGTAATGTTGGTTCACAGTTTGACCCTCTGGAACCCATTCAGTCATCACGATGCCGTTGATATCGAAGAACTGTACAATACAATTCATAAATTAATATATAACAATATTTTTTGGTGTAAGTGCTTTGTTTTATCTAAATATTGCTTAATCGATCTCTGTCCTGCAGAATGATTTTTTGTTAACAATGATTTATCGTTACATATACATATATAAGTTAAACAACTATATGTATTTTAACTTTCCAGTTTTCCCGATTACAAAAGCGGTACCCATTAGCAGGGGCGTCATTTCAGTTTTTCAATAGTGATGCGAATATTTGAATTGGGCCGATTTCTCCCTCCACTTGGCCATTTATATAGGTGCTTATCCTGTTTATTTTGCGAAACTGAAAACATTTTCCGCTCACTTGTATTTATATTCACATTTTACATTTTAATATTCAAATACCTAGTCTATTCATTGGCATTATAATACCATTTATACTGACGTCAGTTACAATGCACATTATTATCTTGCCGACATGCCTGAATATTTAGCCACAGTAACAATATTGAATGCGTCTTAAATTACCGTGTCTCATTCTCACATCTCACACATCACGGCCGGACTCCGGTGACCATTGGTTCGATTAACTTTTGCATTTTATCGACGAAGTCGCAATTTTATACATTTTATACGGGACCGAAAACATATTTATTAAAATAGGGTTGCCTAAGTAATGTCTGAATCCCTCAAATGATGCCTTTGCCCATCAATAGTATCAACTCTTTTTTTTTTTTTTTATAAAGGCAATCCACAATTTTTTTCTTAGTTTTCAATTTTACTGTCATAAACTTTATTGAGAAATAATTAAACTAATGGAATTATTTTAATATAGTGTTAAGTACATCCGATGTTTAATTAATATAGAAAACACAATTTATTCTCGTCTTTGAGAGGAGGACGGAAGCGATCGCCCTACTGGATTCGTGTTTAGTGTACTAAATTAATATAAAATACCTATCTAATATGAGGTATACATGTTTAAAATTGTTCCACGTAAAACCATAAACAAGTCATACCGTTATCATTACTGTACCGTATAATTTATCGTAGCAGAGTGGATGTAGGTACGAGATACCTATATTACCTACTTTAAAACTGACTATCGAATTCTAACTACCCCTTAAAAGAAATACTTAACACGTTCCTATTCAGGCCTCGACTAACGTAGCTATAGAAATTAGGCACAGGGCCGCGGAGAGAAATCACGGGCCCCAGGGACAAACTAATCCTTCCCTATGTCAAAGATTAAACTCACCATTAACACCCAGCGTCGTCTTTTAAAATGTGCAACACAAAAAGAAGGTTGAGGTGTAAGGTATTAAAAAGTGTAAATCATATTGTTACTAACACACATAATATGATACAAAATATATTAATTACTATATTATTAACATTTAATTGTTCATATAAGTATGTAACATATATTGATTTTTCAAAGTAAAATATTATGAAATTAAACTACCTACAAATAATTGTTTTACCTAATGTAAAAATTAGATAAAATATAGGACCGGGTTGATTTGGTTGGGCCCGGGCCCTAGGGCCACAGCCCCCGGCTGCCCCTACTCTCTTCGGACCTGTATAGGCAAGGTAGGCACGCATATCGCTTAAGTGATACTTGAGCACACGCAAGTCTTACGGTCCGGCCCTGCTGACGTCTCTGAAATCTAGTTACATCCTCAATATTATAGAAAAGATTATGATATTAACATGTTATAAAATATCAAACCCGTTACCGGGAATCGCGTTGCGAGTGTGCGACCGTCCACCCGGGCGAGCGGCCATTGTTTACGTCACTCATTATTAATAACAATATTAGTATATTACCATTATCTATGGTCACGCGACACGGACACCGAAACGAGGTCGTCGACCCCTTTCGGTGCGCCCCATTCGACCAATTCGTCTACGGGGTTACCATGGTCAGGCACAATAACACCCGCGGGCGCCGTAACCAGAGAAAACCGCGGACACTCGCACGCGCTTGCGCGCTAATCCGGCTCCGTTGTTTACGCCGCACGCACATGCACACTGCGTCAACTACCGATATTATTTATTATACAATAACGCGCTGGCGTCAGTTCGCGGTCGTCCGTTGTCAGGTGTCACGTTGCGGGTCGCACAGAATTCGCGCGCCACTTTTGTTTTCGTTTTTCTGATAATAATATTGTTGTTATGTTTGTAATGATAAAGACGAGTGACGGCTGACGACCACTTAGGAGCCAGTGGGAGCTGCGTCGTTGTTTGCCCGTTGTTTATTTCCGCCGCCGGCGTCCGGCAGTCGCAGAGGGCTATTAGTACACCCAACTACCTATCATGGGCACTCTGGACAAACACATCGGCTTCAAAATCGACGACGTATTCAAGTCTAATGCCTTGGTGGACATCAGAGCTTGCAACAAACCCGTTGCCAAAGTAAGAACCCACGACACAGACGAATTATTGTTACCTACCGACAACTTTAGCGAACATTCGCTGTTATTGTATTATTATTTTTATAATTATTACCTATCTCTTTTTATTATTTGATCTCTGCGAAAACCGTTTGTTAACGCACTGTTATTAGTAGGGTTTTGAATTTAATGCACTAAAAACGTATGAATAATACATTAAAACATGCTCTTCAAATTCCTTAAACATGTAATAACATGCTCCGATTTAAAATTCGAAAACATGTAAAAAAAGCACTATAATTTTAAATTTAATATTTTTAAAAAACCTTAAAATGCAAAAATGCATTATAATTTACAAATAACCCATTAAATATACAAGGCAAATTTTTTTTAATTTCAATTACACATAACACAAAACAAATTTTTGATCAAATCCATTTTCTTATACAATGTAACATAAAAAAACACGCAAATGTATTAAATTCAAAACCCTAAATATTAGGTATCTACTACCTACATTGCTTAATTGATGATTAAACCAATATGTATAAATATTATTATCATTGAAACTAAGTACAGTGAAAATTACCTAATTAATTTTTACTACCTTTATGATTTATGATGTAGGAATATTCTCAGTATAGTAGCTAGATTATACAGTTTTATGAGTAAAGTTGCCGAATTGTAAAATTTTATTTGGATTATCTAATTACTTTATAGTGAGAGGGAAAGGATACTGTTTTATTAGCTATGAGTTTAACACTTGCATTATTCATGAATGTTTTATACTCTGAATACAACCATTATACACAATTTAATACTACAGCAAGCACTCGTATATATTACTGCTACAAGAGTGATCATTAAGTACTCGTAATTTTAATTAGATAGATAGTTCAAAATAAGAGTGTTAAATTAGATTAGAAATTATTTTGATTTGTAATATAGCCTAGGTACCTATCTACTGTTTGATAAGTAAAATCACAGTAGGTAAGTTTTTTAAATATTATGTAGATAGTAGAAGTAATTAATCATTTTTTTTTTTTTTTGTGTGTGTTTTTATTATTTTTATTTTTTTCAGTTTTGTGTACTTACATTTTTCCTTGTGTTTTGTTTTTGAAATGCATGAAATTGAAATATTATTTTAACAGATTTTCAACATGAAAAACAATACGGTACAATTTAAACATAAATTCTATTATCTGTTATTATTTATTAAAATCTCATGTCATTATAAAGTATGTTTTCTTATTTTTTACAGTCATTGTTTCGAGGTGTACGTAATTCAAAATTTCGGCATGTATTTGGTTCTCCGTCAAAGCGGGAAGAGTTGTATGATAATATACCAATCACACGCAATGCTCATGATTCAAATTTTTGTGCTGCTAATCCAAAATTTGTTGCTATTGTAACAGAAGTAGCTGGCGGAGGAGCATTTGTTGTATTGCCTATTAACAAGGTAAATGAAAAGAATATAATTGTATAAGAAGTAATCTTAATGCATTTTTGGTTTTAGACTGGTCGTTTAGATTTAAATACCAGCAAAGTTACAGGCCACAAAGGACCAGTTTTAGATGTGAAATGGAATCCATTTAATGATAACATAATTGCTTCGTGTTCTGACGATTGCACTGTAAGTCATGTACCTGTTAAAATTTGACATTTTTCAAATATTATGGTATATTAATATTTTATAGATTAAACTATGGTATATACCAGATAGCGGTTTGAGTTGTAACTTGAATGAGTGGTTAGTTGAATTATGTGGCCATCGACGCAGAGTTGGCCATATTGAGTGGCATCCAACCGCAGAAAATGTTTTAGCTAGTTCTGGGTTTGATTACATAGTAAGAAAAAGTATTTAATATTTATTTTAGAAAAATAGCAGTTATAATATTGAATAGATACATACTAAGTACCTAATATAGATTTCTAATTTATTTGGAGACCTCACTGTAACAACCAGATAATAATATTATATTGGTTTATATAACCTCTCTCAAAAAAAAAACTGTTAAAACTACCTGTTTTTAAGTGAAGTAGTTAGTGAGTGATTTATGGTATCATTATAAGGTGTAGCTGTTATAATAAATATTGTTTTTTATATTAATAGATAAATCTATAAAAGATAAGGAAATTCAATTAATTATTCAAATATTTCATATTCATGTGAAATAACATCTACTATATAATACAAAGCACTCAATGAATTTGGAATATCTAGTATTCAAAAAATAGATTATATATAATCTAAAATCAAAATTAAAATATTTTGACATCTTCATAGCACTAATCATTCATTAATTTTTTATTGACACAAATATTGGGTGAATAAAAACAATTTTTTTTATTATTTAAAGTAAGAAACTGGAAGTTTATTATTATTTTTTTTTAATTTTTAAATATTTTTTTTAGTGTTTACTCAATAGTAATTGATCTAATGCGAGTATCACAATTTTATAGGTGTAATAATGTTAATAATGTTTATTTTATTATAAGTGCAATTTATTTAATTAATAATTTAACTAATCATAATATTATTTAAATTCTATTTGCACAATTGTAAGCTATAATGTAGTGTTAAATTGTTATAATAAAGCTATCTATTTATTATTGTTGAATATAGTGTGCTTATATCTATAGTTATTTATAATTAATTTTTGTTAGGTTATCTATAATTAATTATTAGTGTGATTTTGATGTTTATAATAGGTAATTTTGTGGGATGTGGGAACTGGCCAAATTTTAAATACCATCGATTGTCATCTGGACACTGTGCATTCTATAGCATTTAATAGAGATGGTAGTCGATTAGCAACAATTTGCCGAGACAAACGAATTAGATCAATTGATCCTAGATCTGGATTAGTGGTTTCAGTAAGTAAATTTAATAATGCTTACTGTTTTAGGTATACTTAATATTTATTGTTTAGGAAGGAATCTGTCATGAAGGATCGCGTTCAGGTAAAGTGGTTTATTTAGACAACGAACGTTTGTTGACCACAGGTTTTTCAACCTATTCAGATAGACAGATAGCTATATGGAATCACTCTGATTTATCAGAACCACTACAACGTATCAATGTTGATTCATCGTCTGGAATTTTGTTCCCGTATTATGACTATGATACTAGAATGGTTTACTTAGCAGGAAAAGTTAGTGTTGGTTTATATTGTTTAAACTATTGTTATTATTATTACTATTATTATTTGTTTCTCATTTAATTTCTAAATTGATTGTATACATATTATTTATTAGGGCGATGGTAATATAAGATATTATGAAATAGTCGAGGAATCACCATATATACATTTTTTGAATCAATTCATATCAGGTTGTCCACAAGTATGCTATTATTATTATTTGAACTTATTTTTAACCTTATTTTTTTATTAATATTTTTAAATGTAAATTGTTCTTTTTATTTCTAGAAAGGATTCGGGATGATGGTTAAACGTGGCTGTAATGTAAGTCGGTGTGAAATTATGCGGTTTTATAAGTTGCACACCACTCGTAACGTCTGTGAACCTATATCAATGATTGTTCCAAGAAAGGTTAGATTATAAAAAAAACTTGTAAATATTAAATACAAACTTTCCGAAAGACAAACTAAAAATAATTGACTTACTAGTTTAGCAACATCATTAAGTATTTATATATTTTGAAACATTTTTAATTCTTAACAACTTAAATTAGTAGAAATTTGTGTAATTAAAATAAATTATTATTTTCATTACAATTTATAATAATCAATTTTTTATATTTATATTAAAATAGTAAATAATGTAACTTACATATTTTGTTACTAATTATTTATTATTATTTATTTTAGAGTGACCAATATCAACATGATTTATATCCTGATACTGCTGCTCCAGTACCAGCATTGAATGCACAAGAATGGTTTAGCGGTATCAACAAACAACCAATTTTAATGTCAATGAAAACAGGTAAGAATCTAAATTTATTTCATAATTATTTATTGCTTATTAGTATTTTACAAAATATGTTTATACATGTTTATATTTTTATTATTATGAATTATGTTTTTTTTTCCTTTTAGGGATTTCAGTAAAAACACATAAGCCACAGGCATTTGTTTCAAATGAAGCCACTCGAAATGATACCAATTATCGTATGAAATATGCATTCCTTTCAAAGGAAACTACTCCTGATTACCGACCACTAGATGTAAATAAATTTAGTGCTGAGAAACTGATTGGTATAACCTATTCTACTTCTTTTGTTTACATAGATGCTACCTGAGAACGAAAAAATTCAAAAGACTCAAGTAAATCAAAACACAAGATTTCAACAAATTCAACAGAAGTTTAGTAATCCATTAGTTAACAAATTTACAAACATAGTAAGTTTTTTAATGAATGTGAATAGAAGTCAAGAGTAGAATTTAAAATACAGTAGACACTACTTATTGTAATTACTTTGAGACCAGATCATTTGAGACTATTAACTGAATCAAGACTTATTAAGACAACAAGGGAAAAGACCTAAGAATTAAAAGATATATGTGTGTATTATGTAATAAATAATTGGTGTATATTATACAATAATGAAACAAATTTTAAATTAAATAAAGAAAAATTAGGTTAATATTTTCATGTTTTCCAATAAATAACCTGTTTAAGTTCAATAAGTAGTGTCTACTACAATGTATATACAGATTGTCAACATAACATAAGACGTTCATTATCTCTGAAAGTATTAGTTTTTTTAAGGAATTTATTTTTTAAAAACAAGCAGCTCTAAAATGTTTTATTACATTCATGTCATATTTTTGGGGGTGAAACCACTCCACTACCTACTTTTGATTTTCAAATAACAACTGTATTGAACAATTTCATAAATAGGTTAGGTAATTAATAAATGAAGCTACATATTCTACCAAAAAAGAGGATCCTTCAATTCATTGCATTGAAACTAATTCCACTAATACTATTTTGACTGATAAAACAGACATTTTAAATGAATTTAATAATTTTTTTTACTAATGTTGTTAAAAATATTTCAGATAACGTTTGACTCGGTAAATCTGTCTGAAAAATAAAAAAAAAAATACCTGGTAGATCCTCTTTTTATAATAATGTCTTATATAACTTGATTTCAAAACAAACAGCAAACTATCTCTATTACAGTCTCTATTATTTTAAATAGATCATTAATTACTGAAAAATATCCTTCTAGTTTAAAAAAAAAAAAACTATTATTTTACATCTGTTCAAAACAGGAAATCGCAAGTTATGTGGTAATTAAAGATCCAGTAACTTTAACTGTATTTTTGAAGAATATATAAAATTAAAACTAATGTAATTCTTAAATAAATATGATTTTTCTCATCTAATCAATTTAGTGTTTGCTCGAATATGTCTACCATTGATTATTTAACTAAAACTTCACACTTTATAGATAGTAATTTAGATTAAAAAATATTTTTAGGCATAAAATTTCATTTGTTGAATATATTTAATAGTAAATAATTTACTAAAAAATTAATGTATAAGTTCTGTTTGCTCAAAAAAATGCTTCTAAAACTATTAAAATTATTTATTTAGCTTTTGCACAATCTGTTCTTTCTTATGATCTCAGTGTGGGGCTTTATAAACTCCTTCCACATTAATCTTCTGTCTAAAAACAATTTCTTAATAAACCTAGATTACATTCTTCTAACTTAATTTATTTTGAGTTTAAGGTTTATACTTTTATACAACCTTAGTAACGACAGGTTCTATTATATATGTATAAAGTTAATAGTAGTAAATTTTAGTCTACACATTGTTATAATAAAAGAATTAAAAATAATTTTAATTTAATTGTATCATCTTATCACTCTAATTTTAGGACATATAGTCTGATAGTTAAACAAATTTCTTTGCTTCATAAATATAATATTAATTTAAATAATTTAGTTAGTTTCAACAATTACAAGAAATATATTAGCAATATTTACATTTTTTTTAATTACTAAATATTTTATACTTAATACTGTAGGCTTATATAAATTTGTTTATTTTGTTTTCTTAAAAACTCGTTTATTATGAACTCAGCTCAGCAGTTATAAACATTTCTATGCTTATTGGTTGAACTTGTAACTCTTATAATTGTTCTATGTTATTTATTTACTTATGTTTTGCTGTTGCTAAATAAATATTATTATTATTTAAATTAATCTATTAATGGAATTTTTAATATAGATTGCAATTTTAAAATCTAAAGTGGGTTATAGTTTTACCGCCAAAAAAATGATAATGCAACATTTTAGAACTGTTTGTTTCTTAAAATTCCTAAAATAACACTTTCTGAGATATTGAGTGTCTTATGTTATACTGATTATTCTATGAAATATGTATAATATACATATATATATATTGTGGTCGTACAAAATTAATTCAAATTCAATTGATGATTTGTTAAATTATTTAAATTTGTATTGATTTTAGAATGATAGTGAGGACGAATGGAATAATATGAAGGAAAATTATGATAATCCAAAAAACGAGTACCAGGTTAGTTAGATTATTTTATCATTTTTATTATTTTTATTAGTTGAAATAATAATCGTGTTTATGATAATAGATGAAAAAAGCTTTCACTCGTCAATGCGAAGAACTCAATATGCTCAGAAAACAATTGGCACATAGAGATCGACGGATTCTAGATCTTGAAGAACTCGTAGCAACGCTTCAATCACAGTTAAAAGTTCAGAGACTACAGTAATATGAGTGCACGGTGCAATTGGCTTTATATTTTTATTATACATATATTGAGCTTATTAATTGTTGAATATAAGCATCATGTAGAACTTTGGGAACCCACTTGATTAATAATAATCAAATATGCTTTAAACTACAATTATTATAAAATTAAGAACAAAATTCAGGGTCCAGACTAAATGTTGATAATAAAAACAATAATGTTTTCACCCTTATAACTTCTGTGATCAAATAATAATAATATTGTAATATTATTTTACAATACCAACAAACCTACACAAATTTAAAACATATCTAAAAAATATGGTTAAAAAACTTAAGTGTTAAGCAATATTTTATACATTTTTATAGTTATTTCTTATAAAAATGAATAACAAAAGAAAATTAGTCTAAGAGAAAATAATTGTTTCTTTAAAACTCCACTTATACTTATATATAACAGATTCAAGTCTTATTGAATATTTGAAATGATAAATCAAATGTTATTGTGTTTTTATTATGTAGCAATTTTATAATACTTCATTTGGATATGCTGTCAGAACAATTATTTTACCATTTGTTATTGGGGAACCTAAAATAAAATATTTAATTTTTTAGTAATTGTAGGATTGTTGTCGAAAAGCAAACTTCTGTGTCATAAAATATAATATAGAAAATTAATATTCTATATTTATATGTTTACTTTTTGTATTTAATATTATTGTCTAAAAATATAAGCTGTACAAATTCATATTGGTGATCAAATACAAACCAGATAAAAAACATATGCTCCAATATTATTATAATTATATTTATACATACATTTCAGATAGAGAAAATATTATATAGTTAGACATATGAATTGTATAAAATTGCTAAAAATAAGTAAAAGCTTATTTTATAAACATTTTAAAAGTTTATATTGCTTGTATTTTTTAAAAAAATATTGAATTTATTTTATACTATATTTTAGGAACTGTATTTACTATTTTTGACCAACATAAATATTATACAAATTTTATATGGTGTTTTATAAAAATATATAATACATTTATTTAAATCTATAATTCTCTATTTTAATGAGAAGAGATCACTGCTGATGTGTTTCAAAGTATGTGATTAACAACTTTAATTACATACTTAATTATTATACTGTTTGTAGTGTATATGAAATAATTATAAAATTATATTGTATGGTAATATTATAATATACACAATTGTTAAGATACATGAATGAATAATATTTTTGAGTGGATAAAATTAACTATTATCTATTAACACTATTAAAATTGTAATTTTGTAAAATTGACAATACATTACAATACAATTTTGTACTTCAGATCTATAGTTCTTATTCGAATCTATGTGCAAAAAAGGGAGTTCCTATTTAAAAAACAAAAGGATGTACTTTTTAAGGTATATGGAGTAGGGGTAAAAATTTAAAAATGATTTTAATGTTTTATGCGCTTTGGACTCTAGGTAATTTTATATTACTATTTTTTGATAATATGCATAATGATTTATTTTGCAATTCTAATAAATAAAAGATAAAATATGTCGTTTATGTGAATTCATAATAAAAATACCCATATTTGTATTATTTGTATTATTATTATTATTTATTTATTTAAAATTATTATAAAAATAAATAAATTTGTAAGGGTTCTAAAGGTAAACTAAAATTATTATACCTAAAATAAAAAATAACCTAAACTTATAATCACTAAAGGTTTATAGTAAAGTGAAGGAATTACTTAGACAATGGAAGGCATAGAACAGAATAATAATTAGGAAGGTATAATAATTTTCTTATTAAGTTTTTCAATTTATAAAATATAAGTAAATGGTATATACCATTTACCCATTGAGGGTGTAATAAAAATTTGGCACATAGTTATTTTTGTATTTTGCTCACCTATGGTTGGAATAGCTTTCATATCAGAATTTGAACTAATAATGCAATTTATTAAAGAAGATTTTCCAATATTTTTGTCACCCACTGTAATTAAATTGAATTCTAATAACTTTTTACCAGTCATTTTGAAGTGTTTTATTTGAATTTAAGCGAATTAACTAAGTTAAAATCACGGATATGGATAATATATTACAATATATATATATAATATAATACATTAATACAAAATATACCTACAAGTTACAATCAAACTACTTTCCAGCATCGAGATTCGAGTTAAAGAATATATTCAATAGCACGGTAATCTTGGTTGTAGATAGGTAACACACTAACCCCCTTAAGCCCCCCTTAAGGCCACCCGACATACAGCCACCAAATAACGACAAAAAACAACCAAACAACACTACCAACCACGGACCACGGTTTAAGATATCTTAAACCAAATACGCGTGAATAGTGTGACATGGGCGCACGAATGAAGATATTTTAATCGAATTAAGTATATCTTAATCAATGCGCAGGTGTAACCCGTTTTTCCCACAAAATACTTGTTCCACAGTTTACCATTTGTTTCATCGGACTTATGTTCCGCAAAAATTTGTTCCAGTGGACATTTGTTTTATGAACACTTTATCCCACGAATAAAATTAATTTTTTTGTTATTTGTTTTAACTTAAGTTTTCATTATTTAAATATTTTTTAAACAATCACTGTTGTCATAGAAACGCACATTGTTGTAATCATTTTGTCATAATATGATATACCATGTATTGTATTGTTGACAAAGCAACACCATCGCCTGAACTCCACTTAGAATAGCATTTTCGTTAGCAAAATATTATCTTAGAAAAAAAAAAAAATCAAACTATGCTATAATAATACGCAAGTCTACACAAGAAAACTATCTTGAGCCGATTGAAATAAAAATCATAGACGACGAGGAGACAAATAATAAAAATAATATTAATATGTACTTTGTTATCAAGGTAATCCAACCAACGAAAATTATACCACAAAATATTAAAATCCACGTGTCAATTATTCTTTAGGAGTTGAATTTTAGAAATTTCAATAGCAAAATAGAATATTTTGCAAAAATCTTCATTAAAATCGACACAGTAGTTTTTGAGTTACTAAAGGACATACAGACAGACATTTATTTTCATATATATGGACTATGTATACATGTACTCTTAAGAGGACGTTATACCTGCAATTTGTGTATTCACGAAACAATAAACTCATAAAAATAGATTAGATAGAAAGGATGCTTACCGATCATGGGCGTACTCAGGGGGGGTTCATGGGGTTTAAACCCACCTTCCATTGGCCGTATTTTTTTTTTTTTTTTGCAATCAATTCTTTTTAAAATTTGTAAGGGATGTGAAAATTAACTGTCTCATCGTATGGTTTGTGTTTACAATTACAATATAAATATATTTGTTGCAGTAGAAAATTATTAAAAATATGTCCTAGGATAAAGGAGACGGGAACAGCCAGTGTAATTTAATGTATACCCGTAAACAATGATAAACCGTTGCTTGTGAAAAAACGATTCTGAGCGGAGTTCAGTTGATAGTGATGCTTTGTCAACAATATATATGCCATATTATAGTAAAATAATTAAATGGGCACTATACATTTTCTTTAATAATATTTGTTAAATGTTGTACTGATTTCTCCAGTATTCCTACGTTTTACCTGGACCATGTTTTTTCCGAGTTTTCATATTTTCTCAGAAAATTCCGGAGAAAATCGAGAAACGATCTCTCTAAAGTACCTCCCCGGTGTCAGTGAAATTTCCTTTTAGAAAAATTGCTATCATTAAAAGTTGGAGCAAAATTGCCGATAGAAAAGTTATAACATCTTACTTATGTAAAACCATAAGCTTCTTCACTCCACTCAGAATCTAAAATAGAAAGTTTATTGATTAAATTTTGTATTGTTTTTCATATTATTATTTAAAATAATATTAAGTGTCGTAAATAGAGGTAAGTACGCTGATAGCCTCTTACATATTGTTCTAGAAATTACCACAACCCCTCTCTTCCCATTGGAAATTCCTGAGAACGCCACTGTTGCCGATAATAGGATTACTTATCTGATTGATCATCGAGTTGAAGTATAGCTTTTAGCAACCGATCATCGTGTCAAATAAGGAACACGCAATATCGTATTACCACGATTAAATTATTATGAAGTTGAGATTTTAGATTATACTAAGAGTTGTGAGATTTCAAAAGTATTAAGAAAATGTTTAACGGAACATAAATACGCTGGAACAAATATTTGTGATTAGTGAACATTTCTTCGAAAATTATTTATTCCAACACACTTATAATTCGCAAATGTTTCTGTCAATAGACTTTTGTTCCGCGATACTTTATTCCATTTCGTTTTATGGAACAATTAGTCATTGGTCGAATGGAAGAAATGTTTATCGGATTAAATGTGTATGTTAACAAACGGTTTGTGGCACAAATTTACTATAAAACAATTATTTAAACACTTCTTTCAAAATCATTTGTTCCACAAAATACTTCTCACATTTTGTAGAACAAATAGTCATTGGAACAAATGGTATAGACACGTGTGACGTCATCTCAGAGTAATAATCATAGATAGTATAATATGCATAGGCCCATAGACAATATATAATATATATAATAGTGTATTATCTATGCATAGACCTTAGTATAAAGTCTAAGATAATATGTAATATGTGTGATAAAAATTCTTATCAAATATGATTGGTTTATAGATCAAGACCTTAGGTACACACATTAAGACATTTTTTTCAATGCTCATATTCTATTAAAATACGAGTACTTACAAACTAAAACGAGACTATTAATAAATAAGAGTTACTCAAATGAGGTTTTCAGTAATCAAACTAATATCTTAGTATTTAAAATGCAGAATTACGCAGCATTTATAAATACATTTTTATACTTTTGAATCTAATCCACGAATTAAGATACATATGTATAATATATAATATATGTTTAATATTTTAATCTTATAGAATTATAAGTATATGATCTAAGATCTAAGACTTATTTAATCGGTTTATTTGTTTGGATCCAAATGTTCAAATTATTACTGATAAGAAGAAAATGACGTAGACACTGGACTTTATTCTTGTGAAAAAAATTTAAATTGTTATCATTTTATTGATAAGGTTTGGTTATGTGCACAGACTAAAGTACCTTATGCGAAGGATTTTACTCCGCTTTCAATATTTTTTACAATCTCATATCATTAAACATTAACATGTACAATTGATAAATTGTTATAATAATATGTTGTTCTTATTCGTTTGTTACAATTTGTTTTTTAAACCATTTTGTTGAATATCAAAGGTCCATTTAAAATAATGTAAGTTATCATTTTGAAATTTTATATTGAGTTTGACTATGAATTGATTTTATATAAATGTTAGAAACAATGTATCTACCTATTTATTAAATTTTTCTTAGGTCGGCTTCATCATCAAGGCATTATAATCAAAAAATTACTTCTCAAACCAGTAAAACTGAAACCAAACACAAACATTCTTCAAAAAAGAAGTCTAAAAGAAAACACAAAAGTAAAAGAAGGTAAAACATTCAAATTGTTTACTAGCAATACTAATCAACTGTTAAACAATAAAACAACTTAAGGGAACTTTGCATGTGAATTTATTGTCCGTCTATAGTATAGGAAACGAATTACCGAATAAAATTCTGATAAAAAAAAAAAAAAACCAGAATTTAATTATTAATTTCGCTTGTAGATAACTGGGTGAGCTGGGTTACCTAATCTTTACTTATCTTTCAATATTAAGAATTTAATCATATTATATTGAAGATTATCATTTTGATTATCAGTCGTATATAATATTATAAATTTATTACACTTAATCTTTACTCACCTTTTTTTAATTTAAAGTGATTTTTCCTGGGTAATAGTTTGGTTTTTCTGTCAAATGCTCAGTTTACATCGACTGTAAATGTTGTGAAATCCTTAATGTTTTTGAAATAAACAGATGAAAATGAGCGAAATCTTTAATTTAAAAACAAACGGTAATACTATAAATAAAATTGTGTATGGTTAATTCTCATACACAATTCAACATAAACTAAGTAATAGTTTACAATGGAAATGTAACATGTTGCATAACTACAAGTATGATGCAGCATTATTTACATCAAAATACATTTTTAATGCGAAATGGGTTAAACAACGTAATCATGCTGGCAATCACACTACATTGGAAGTAGAAAACTTTAAATGCAACATATATGTACATAATAATAAATACATGTTTTACATGTTATTATATGTAATACAAGTCCCTAAAAATCATTTTTTTATTATTACTGTATATTATTTGTTTTTACAAATACATTTTGTAAAGGTAGTAATTACAGTGGCTAGTAATGTGTTTGGTTCAGAATTGGTAATCAGAGGGTGTTTTTATCATCTTGGCTAATGTAAATTTCACAAAGTTCTGGAGTTAGGTTTACAAACAACTTATATGAATGATGACAATTTTTTAAATTTTTGTTTGATAATTCATGGTCTGGTATTCTTTCTCCTTGAATGGGTTCACAAGGGAATGGATTATTTAAAACAAACACATATTCTTGAAGCAAAGGAATTATTAAATTACTTTGACATCTTATGTTAATGGTCCGTAAAAAAGAGTTGGTGCTGGTATGAATATAAAATAAAAACAGGCTTCAAACATTATGTGAACATATTAATAACTCGGTTTTAATTTAAGTGGGTTTACTGGTTTACTCAACGGTTTACCAGTATTTTTGGTTATTTGTTATTTTCAGTTGCTCAATATTTTCTGTATTTTAATATAATAAATAAATGTAATAAAATAAAATTAATAAAAAAAGAAAACACAATTAAATATTGTCATTTATTAATTTATTACAATATTAAAATTATTAAATTATTATTATCAAGGAATGTATGAGTATATTACTAAAATATAGTTTATATATTTTTGATTCATAGATAAAAAATTAATTGTTCAGCATGTGTCAGCGTTATTTAATCATGTGTTTTATATAAACTTTAATATGTTCAAAAATGAGTCCATTCGGCTTAAATCTTCATTTTTATCAACATTATAAATTGCAATTCTATGAGAATCAATTATTTGATGAAGATCTAAATTTATGCATTCATTCGAAAATAAGTGGTGGAGATTCACTTCTCTTTCATAGTATTCTAAATTTATGCTTTCATTTATAGAACTATTTATAAGTTGCGTGTGTGAAGGCAATAAACCAGAAGCCATTACCATTTTTATTCACCTTTATCTTTTGAAACTATGTAAAGTTTAGGGTGTCGAGATTTTAGATGGTTTAATCAATTTGTCGTATTTCCACCATTTACATTCCATGTTTTCTCACATGTATTAATTTTGAAAATTTAAAGTTTTTGTGACATAAGTTTTCACTGCTGTGATTATATTATTTTAACAAATAACATTACAACAGAATGAATAGATAGTAGATACATGACTATATATAAACAACTTTATTAAATAAATATAAAGTGAACTGTTCACCATGTGAGTTAACACACATTGGTAAAATAGTTATTTAGCCATGAGTAGGTACCTCTGAACCACTGATGCACAACGAATACACAAATGCATCAACTAGATAATCAAAGGAAAAAAAAAAATTTAATTTATTTAAATAATAGATGTTGTAAATAAATAAAATTTGGTTTATTAGGTAACATAATTAAAGATATATCTTTGGTTTTGTTTAAGTAAACAACTGAATATTCAATATAACCTAATAATCGAATACCCAATTTTCGGTAAAACCCGTATATTTATTAAATTTCGGTACACCAATACACTAGTACTTCAATTAACCAGTATTTCGGTATACCGTAAATACTGCCAGCATACACACCACTCGTCAGCAGTGTCTGCTCTTTTTTTGATAATCTGGACTATCACAATTTTCACATTTTAGTTAGATTGTTTTATTAACATTTCTTTAATCAGTTTTTTTAATTATGTATTTTGATGTATGCAGATCATCATCATCATCATCATCATCTAGTAATGACGAAGCAAAATTATTACAACGTTTACAACAAGAAAGGTTTAAAGTAGCTGAAGAAAGAAAGCAGCAAAAAGAATTGATAAAAGCTATGGAAACACCAGAAGAAAAACGATTTAGGCGTTTGATGAAGAAAGAAGCGAAAGAACGAAAGCGTAAAGAGTTAATGGGTTGGGATAATGATTACCTACATTATACAAACGCTGACAATCCATTTGGAGATGCAAATTTGTTGTCTACATTTGTATGGGATAAAAAAATGGCAAAAGAAGGTTTAGTAGGTGTCAGCCATGAAGAATTAGAGTCAAGGAATAGACAAAAAATGGAAGAAAACAAACGAGAATTAGAAAAAGTAAAAAAACGACGAATGGAAAGAGAAATGGAGAGGCAACAAAGAGAAGAAGAAATGGCTTTACTTCAAAGAAGTAAAGAAGCAGCCCAGTTTAAAGAATGGGAGAAAAGTGAAGATCAGTTTCATTTACAGCAAGCTCGATTACGATCTACTATTCGTATTGAAGATGGTAGAGGTAATATATCGTAAAACAATTAATACAATATTAAATATTTTTAGCATGTTTCATTCAAATTAATTTTTTCAGCCAAACCAATTGATCTTCTTGCTAAATACATAAGTACTGAAGAAGAAGTAGATGCTGTAGAAATGTATGAACCTTACATTTATTTGAACGGATTAAAACTTAAAGATTTAGAAGACCTTGTAGAAGATATAAAAGTTTATATGGAATTAGAAAAAGGAAAAAACTTTGATTATTGGAATGACATAACTGTCATTGTAGAAGATGAATTGCATAAAATGAGAAGGATACAAAAACAATCTGCTTATACTGGTAAATATTTTATTTCATTTTGTTAAAAAGTTGTAAAATAAACAAATTGACCTCTTAAATAGATAATGGGACATTTTGATCTATTAGATCAAATTCAGATTTTGCCCTTAAATTGATTTTAAAGGAAACACATCTATTAAAACTAATGAAAACAACAATCTAGTGTTAATCTCATGGGAGTTAAGTGAAATATTGATTACAATTAGAAAAAACTTATAAAAGAGGGCATATTAAAATGGGTGGGCTATTGTTGTAGGTGAGAAATTGGGAAGGTTAAAGATAAGAACTAACTGTATTTTTGTACGCAACATTTAATCATTGTTAAAAATATACGATTCTGAGCAGAGTTCAGTTATACATGTTTTAAAAGGCCATAATATTCATCAAAATTTAATATTAAAATTCTTATAAAAAAAAAACTTCATTAAACTCAAATTTGTCTTATTGACCACTAAGTACAACTTATAATTAACCCCCTGTAAAATGTTTTATGTTTAAATTTTAAGCATTTCTGTTTAGTCTAACAATTTTATCTACAGCATACTTTCACAAATATTATGTAAAAAAAATTCATAAAATTAAAAATGTCTATTCAGCTCAAAAATGGCTTAAATGTTCTGAACATTTGACTATGGCTAGAAAAAGCAAATATAAGTTTTCTGTCCAAATTTCAAGCCTTTTAGAACATTTTAAACTAAATTACAACAAAAATTATAAAAATATTATTTTCATAAATTTGTCTGTTTTTGTCAAATTGTTTTGAAAACTACTTGGAAAAATTAAAAAAATATTACAGTACCACTTCAGGAAAATTTACTGTCAGAAATGATGCTACATTTGAAAATTTGAACAAGATTTCTGGTAGAATTTTTGCACACAGTATAACAAAATATATATGTTGTAAACTAATACATTCTTTGCTTCAATCAGAATCTAATAATTAAAAATAATATATTTTTGAATTTATTGTAACTGTTTATTCTATATACATTATGTTTAACAAAACTTATTTTTGAGCTGATGAATTATTATTTTTTTTTTCTTTGCCTGTACCATAGGAATAATAATATATTGGTAATATATAGGTAATATATAGATAATATATAGGTAATATGCAACCCCTCAAATACTGGGTGTGCAATTTTATCTTAGTTATGACAACTTAATAAAATAATGAATACTAGATCGAATAATAGTTGTTATAACAATATAAATGCTTAAAAATAAATTTTTAGCTGTTGGCCGTAGAGAAGGAATTCATCAATCTGTTGCTCATGAAGTAGCTCATATTTTTCGAGGTAAAACTGCTGAACAATTGGATCAATTGAAAACTCAAATTGAAAAGAAAATCAATAGCAAAGCCGAAGGTGTAGATATTGGTTATTGGGAAACTTTACTGTCACAACTCAAAGGTGTAAATTGTTATTATTACCTATAATAATTATTATTTATTAATATTATGTTTGTACGGTTTGTTGATCTGATTCAATGTTGACCAATATAAATATGTTTCTTTATCATACAAAATAATGAAATACCAATTTTGTGTGTATATTTTGGTAACTTTGTAGTTAACATAATATATGTTATGTTGTATTTAGGTTATAAATACGTTTTTATATCATTATGTTGAATAGTTAATTTTATTATTATAACTTGATGTTATGTTAATAACTAATGTACATTTTATATGTATAATTATTGTTTTTTTTTCCTGTTGTGATAACATGTCTAGCCCTTCATACAATAAGTATCATATGGTGGACATTGCAGGAGCCCCCCCTCCTGAACAACTCTCCCAGTTGTTCAAGTATTTATAAGAGATATCTTGCAAACATTTTTATTATTATGATAATCAAATTAATTTTTATACAGACTGTCTTCCACAGGACCCATTTAATGCAATCTCCTTATTCATGTAATGGTATAAGATGTGTCCCACGAAGAAATACTTAAAATATCTCCGAAGATAATAAAGACAATCAAATTCTGTTTTTTTTTAATATGACTCAGGGATGAGGTTTACAAATATTTATATTTCAATTAATTTTTTATACTTTGGTAAAAAACTTAAAATGTAAATTTGTTTTATTATTTTTGAAAAATTTGAAGATAACTATTTTATAGAGTTTATTATTCTTATGAAAACATTGACGTATACATTTTTAAGTTAAACGAAAAAAATGTATAGTCAATTGCCATAATAATAATAATAATAAATTAGCGAATGCAATTACAGCCTGCTGCATAAATATTGATACTTTTTTATGAACATTAAAATAAAAAGTTTTTTCTTTAGTTTTTTTACCATAATATAAAAAATTAATCCAAATTTAAATATTTGTATTCCTAATCCCTGCAGATAATGTAAAAAAAAAACAGAATTTGATTACCTATATTATATCAGGAGATATTGCAATGGGATTAACTTCATGGGATACCATAAATATAGGTATTTACTCATTTATGAAAATGTTAATTGTTTATCTAAATTTAGAACCCAAGATTTACCTCTGATAATTATAGGCTATAGCCTATAATATTTCAAAATCTTTAGCACATATTCAAATAGATAAACTTAAATACTAAATAATACGATATTTGAGAATTTTTAACTTAACAAACCTATGATCTCTATTTGAACTATAAAGTTTTAAAACTCATTTTAACCATACTATTATATTATAGCACATGTTGCACGAGCTAGATTAAGAGATCGCCATCAAGAAAATTTAAAGAAAAAACTTGTAGTTTTGAAAGCACAACAAAATATGGAGGAATCACAATTTGATCTTGAAGAAGGAAGTAGTCTCAAAAATCATGGACAAATGGCTAAGGTTAGCAGTCCATCAAATTATGATGGACCATCTACTTCAAAAAAATCATGTAATAAAAACGAAGAAGAGTCACATAGTTCTACAGAAGATATAAGGTGATTAAATTATAAATTATAAATAATATATAATATTGTATTATATTACCTATATGTTTTAATTTTTAAAATCATTTTTTAAAACTTTTTTTATTGTAAGTGATGCTGAACAAGAAGCTCGGAATATTATAGAAGAGTGTGCAGCAGATTATGAAGCCAGTGGTTATAGTCCAATATATATGCCTAATAGTAGTTTAGAACTAGGTACTTTAGTTGTATCAGAAGTTGACGACAATAAACGGCTGACATTTGCTAGATTACAAGTGCAAGGCACAGGCACCCGAATTGAGGTGAGTTTCTTTATACTTAATAAAAATCCAAAAGTATAAATTTTACAGGTTTTAGGTGTATTAGAATAAACAAACAATGATTTAAATTTACCTGAAAAATGTATGACAGTGGTTGTCATAAATAACATAATTTTAATATATTTTTGTATTTATTATATAAATTGACTGTAATTTAATATTTATTGAAAAGTAATAAGAATATTTGTTCGGATATTTATCAATAGGAAATTACTAGAAAAATACAATAAATTGAAAGTCTCCTTAAACAAATGAATATAAATATACTGTTTAAATATAAAATATGTCATGATAATGTATCTCATAAAACTGTTGGCCAATGATTTTATTAAAATTTATAAAATAGCATACTGTTTTGTATATTGTTTTACAGAATGTTTTGGCTGCTGAAGAAATGGCTTTACTAAAAGAAGCCAGAAAGGGAATGTCCAATGATGAAGCTGAATTCTCAGTAGAAACTGAGTTAGACCATCAAGTGTACTTATGGTCTGATAAGTATAGACCACGGAAACCTCGATATTTCAATAGGTAATAAAGTAAACCAGTTTTTTATATACGCTTGCATATTTTTATTGTTTGATTGCAAATAACATTTAGTTTGTACCTAAATATATTTTAGGACTTGCATTCATTTTTGCATTTTTAGGAGATATTTTAGGATTTCATATAATTTGTATAGCATATTTAAGGATTTTGTTTATTTTAAATTCAACAAATCAAGAATTACAAAATAATTGTTCAAGATTTATGAATCTTGGATTGCTTTTTAAAAATTAAAACATATACAATCAGTTTTAAAAAAAAGTTTTAGCTATTTAAAAAAAAAAAAATTAGCATGCCTTTGTTTAATAATATTTTAGAAAAAATAACGTATTAATAATGTATTACCCTCAAAAATATTTTTCTCTTAATATGTTATTATGTGTGTTCAAACTCTAATTTCAACCTTAATGACATATTTATGTTTTAAGTAACACAATTTTGCTGTGTTGTCTGTGAGGTAGACTGAAACTGTAAATAGAGTTATAGTGCAGTGCCATAACTAGCTAAATTAGCACACGGTGCCAGAATTTTACTGATGGACACAAAAAAACCTGTCTGTCTGGTGTTCACTTATTTATATGTTTATTTTAAAAATATTTAATTGCGAAATTTCTGAAACTTTCATTGGTCTACAACCCCTCTGATTACTATTTTTTGTCCCCCTTTATCATAGTGCCTCTGTACCTCTGGCAACCTCCTTGGCACGGTTCTGGAATTGCGTCCTCTTAATCATTTAAAATGTACCTTATTATATAATAAATCAATATTTTATGTATTTTAACTTAGGGTGCATACTGGTTTTGAGTGGAATAAATATAATCAGACCCATTATGACATGGATAATCCACCACCAAAAATTGTTCAAGGCTATAAGTTTAATATATTCTATCCAGACTTGATAAATAAAGGTTCAACTCCACAATATTTTTTGGTAATATCCGAAATTAAAGCTTAATAAATTACAATTAATGTATATTACATTTTATTAATAGATTTGTATACTTTTTTAGACTGCTTGTGGAGATAATCCAGAATTTTCAGTCTTGAGATTCCACGCAGGTCCACCATATGAAGATATAGCATTTAAAATTGTGAATAGAGAATGGGAATATTCCTACAAAAGAGGATTCCGTTGTCAGTTCCATAATAATATTTTTCAATTGTGGTTCCACTTTAAACGGTACCGGTATAGGAGATAAACATTGTTGTTATTATTATTATAAACTATAATATATACAATTGTTTGTATGAATATTTATTTAACTGTATTCAAATGCATCTCTAATGAACCTATTATTTTTGTCTGTATAACTTTTGACTTTGATTAGGCTGGAATAATTTTAATCATTTATGTGTGAATTAAAATTCTACACAGAATAAATGTTTTTTTTTTTTTTCATTATTATACTGTGTGTAAAATATTAATTTATAATTTAATTTTGTATTAGCAAGTTCTTGGTGATTATCACAAAACCGAGCTTAAATTTGTGTCAATTCTTAGTCTTAAACTTTTAAGTACAAAATCTACAATTAATATTACAAAAATTGTATGCATATTAATTTAATCTTTCTTAAATTGAAAAAAACATATTACCTATATGCACACTCTTTTAATATAAGAGGTTACTATACTTTCTACCATTAGCAAACAGTACTAATACTATTTACAAATAGTATTAGTACTGTTTATAATCAATGGTACTATCTATTTTATTATTGGTACATGTAAATGTAATACATTTTTGGCCAATTATGTCTTTGTAATAACAATACATTTTTATTATTTATTAACCAAAAAGTGTCTGTTCCGGGCTTGAATGAATATAATTATATTTAATAAAATGAAAGATACATACTTAATGGGTGTACTATAGTTGCAGCCTACAAGTAGAAAGTTGGGAAGGTAGGATATAATGATGCTGTTACCAATTCTCCTTGTTGATTCTAGTTCAAAATTTAATTTTTCCAAATGTTTTAATTTAACGATTTCAAAATTATTTAAAACTGTTAATATGATATAGAACTGTTTCGATTGCATCATATGAACGTAGTATGCTTAATATTATATAGGATAAGTATTATTTTTTTAATTTTTTTTTTTTTTTATGCATATCTACGAATTGAAAACAGTTTGTATAATTAATATATATTTTTTTATGAACAATTTCGCTCAAAATAATCCATTTAGAATCGCATCTTAACAAAATATCAGATGCATATACCCTGTAAGGGACCGCACGGTGTGTTGTCGCGGATTCTGGGCCAATTCTTCGTTGCCGGTTCCGTGTGAGACGTCTTCGGGGGAATGACTGCAGAATTTCTAATTAACCCGTTATCTGTGTCTGGTCGAATACAATGGGCGTTGTCGTCACGACCGGATATCCGATGATGTTGTATTGATGTAGTTATAATATATACCCGAAGCACCTTTGTAATCTTTGTATACAATGGAACTCGGTTTTGCATGAAGGTCAAATTTGATTATTGTGACGACGAGCTTCACAAACGCGGCTCACTGTGTCCATTCGGACGCGATGGGCCTAATTAGTTTTCTTTAATAATTATTTAAATTTATTATTGTTCGGCTATTGATGTTGTAATACAATACGTGAAGTATACAGGTGTGCCCTGTTGTTTCTCAGCTGCCATTATTTTCAAATGGGGAGGGAGAGTGTTTTCGAATTTTATTAGTAAAATCATTTTTATTATTTTATAATTTACAATATTAACCTATGGAAAAAATGTGTCATGCATATAACAAACATTTTGGTTTTGGAACCTGGTGCTAGAGCGTTTTTCAGCTCGAAAACATGGCTTGGGGAAAATTTCTCGTGCTTTGTAAAGTAATTCGATTTCGAAATTATGATCTCACGACGAAACCCTATTTAAAGTTAGGCGTGTGTAGGTACATTAAGTATATGAATTGAATAATTTAAACCTAATCTAGCTGGTAATTTTCTTATTATACAATGTACCTTTGCAATTAATTATCTGGTACCGCATGCAAATAACATGTAGGAACACCTACATGTTATTTTAATCAACATTTTTGATATTTTAGATTCTGAATGGAGCGAGGAATGTACCTATTGTTTTTACAATGATGTTTATATTTTTTTTTTCTAGTGGACAACTTTTCTACCAGCAATTTTGCTCTGATTTAAAATGATAGCACTTTTTCTGAAAGTAAATCTGATTGGGGTGTTACTTAAAGAAGGTCATTTTTTTATTTTCCGAGTAGTTTTCCCAATAAATAGGAAAAACGGGAAAATAGATACAATATTAAATAAGTATTATCAAAGAAAATAATATAATATAATGTATATATAATTATTTTACCATACTATGACATAATATATTATATTGTTGACAAAGCAACACTATTAACCAAACTCTGCTCAGAATCGTTTTTCATTGGCAATGTTTAATTGTTGCTTACAGATATACATTAAACTTTCCCTCTACCTTCCCAACTTCTTACCTACAACAGTGACCCACCTACGTGCGGTATATATCCGTTTATTTTTTACCTAGGTATTATTATTATACGCATTCTCATGAATTCAGAGGGTCGCAATAGGGGCAAGAGCCATGTCACTAAAAAACTTCCATTTATTATGGTCTTATGTATCATGTTCATGTACCTACCACATATAGGTGGTAATACCTATTTCAATGTTTGACATCAAGACAAAGTTGAAATACCGTAATTTAATATGACAAGTATTTGTTTTTGAGCACAGCGAAGAATGTATCGGTTTTACAATCTAGGTAAGTACGAGTGTTTAAATGAAAAAAAAAATAATTTTTTTTCTGTAGACAATTTTATTAGAAATTTTGCTTCGAACAAAAATCTTATAAGCTCTTAGAATTTCGGGTCTGTTTGGTGCATAGGGAGGTAAATTTTTTAATTTTTAATTTTTCTTGTAAATTTATTAAAAACTGGGGAAAACTTAGGAAAACAGACAAGTTACAGAAGTAAAATTTTCATTATTTTCTATTTTGATTTTTCTTGTTATAGGTACGATTAAAAAAAAAAATAAACATGTTTGTAAAACCATAAGTTTCTTTGCTCCACTTAGAACCTAAAAACAAGTGTAATGTATTAGATTTTTTTACATAATATATACTCGTATATACGCATTTAAATTCAGGACCTTTTTTTGTAATATTTCCTATTACACATTTTTTAGTTTAGAAAATAAATTCACGGTCACAAAATAAAATTTGCCCCCATACCTTTAAATACAGTAATTTCACTAATTTTTTGTATCATTTATATAGTTGTTTACAATTAAACGATTTGTTTAATTTGTTCAATTTGTTGTTTTCTAACAAATATTTCCAAGTTTAAATTTTATTAAGGAGAAATTTGTGGGTAATGTAAAAAGTAAACTTAAAAATAAAAATACTACATAATATCAACTAGTTTGTATTTTATTTATTTATTTATTCTTTCAACAAATGTATTTAAAAAACGTTCCTCTGGTTTTAATTCCTCATTCAAAGTCTGTAAACTAATTCTAACAAGCATTAAGATAACAAGTTTTAAAACATCATTATTAATAATAATAAATAACAAATTTTAAAATACTTTGTATTTAATAAAATGTCTTTAATATACTGATTCTAAATTTGTTAAATAATTAAAAAATACTTATAATAACTGATAAATAAACATTTCAAAGCTTATCAAATATTATTTGTTATGTATAAAAAAAAAAAAAAAACATGAATTTAAATAAAATTGATATAGTCTCAGCAATTAGTCACTACATATTTTATACTTCCATACTACACATTTAATATTCACACAACAGATTTGGTATTACACACAATGTAGCGTATTATGCACAAAAAAAGGCCCAGTTTAAATTTGAATTTTAAACATAAAAATGAGGTAATTTCTTGACCTATTTTTAACTTATATGATTTTTATTTTTAGTCAATTAAAATGTTTGACAATTTAACACATGGTTCATAATAATATTTGTGCCTATTTGATGTTAAAAAAAAATTGAATGCATGTATGTATGACAATGTATGCATGTACAATAAATAAATTAACAATACAATTTAGTCTGATCGATAATATAATTTATTGTAATTTAAATATGTAGGTATTTCTAACCTTGAACTAGTTAAGTTAAAATTTATTTGACGAATAAATGTTGAGTTATTGTAAATATTTTATTGATATTATAGTAATTTACTTTTAAATGGTATTAGGACGCTGTAAAAAGTATAATTGTTTTTATGACGTTGTAGAGCTACTGAAAAAATAAAGCTACTTTTTAAATGATTATCTTGGAAGCTGTACCTCGTCTGCAATAAACGCTAATTTATCAAATTTTTAGGTCATATAGGCTTAATAGATAATTTGTATACCTACTTAATAACTATAAATTATAATGAACTATTAATTAATTAATTAGAGGCTTCACGTAAACTATGTAACAAAATCAATACTTGTAAAAATTGTAATTTAACACAAATACCCAAAGTGGCAGAGTGTGTTTGTTCCCCTTCCAATGGTAATATTTTATATGTACAGTGATCAATAATATCAATATTTATAATAAATTTTAAAATATTATATTTTATATTTAACTTTTATTTCTAGAATATAATGGTTTTTATAACCTCTCAAATATATATAATATATAATTATAACAAAATTTTAATATTTAAATATGTATTTTATGCAATAGTTCATAAATGTACAATTACTCTATTTTCTAGGTTATGTAGGAAATACATTTTTTTATTTATGTACTCAATTAGGCTTAAAAGTAGAATGTTCTATTAAACAAAAATATGAAATTATTTAAATTTGTAAACATATATACAATATACAGTTTAAATTATAAATTATTTTTATACTTACTTACCCAACTCGGTAAAAAAATTTATGAATACAGATTTGTAAATATTTGTATATTAAAATGGGAAATTTTAGTATACAGGTATACAAGGATGATCAAATTTTCTTCTTTCCTGAATTATACAATATAATTGTGTAATTGTGTAGTACAAAACAAGACCGTCATGCGCTATAGGTATACCATAGAAGCTGATTGAGAATCTTTTCTCATCAACTGATAAACCGTCGTTCCGCATCACGAACTGAAATAATATTATGGATTGTTAACGAAACTAAATTTTTCCATCGAGTTTTGAAACGGTGTTTTCGTTGAAGGGGAACACAGTGATTGAAACGAAAGGAAATTAATTATTTCATGCTCACAACAATCATTCGAGAGGATGTAAAATTCTTGAATCGAATCTTGAACATGATGAAACTGTTGTCTATATAGCTGTTCCTTATAGATTTTTAATTTTGATTGAAACGTTGTATGATGTAAACTTATATGATAAACATCAGTTGTAAAATGACGGACCCATTGTAGATAAGAACTGGCGTGCACCCAGGATTTTTGTAACTCCAACCAATAGCAGGTTAAAATCGAGGAAGTACTTTATGTATTTCGAAATTGCGAGTACCTTGTCAATAACAAGAAATATAATACATACCGCGAATGTTTTAAATTTTATTCTATATTATTTACGTGTTTTGTTGTTTTATAGGTTCACCGGAGAACTCTGCGAACTAGGGGTCTATCCCAAGTTATTGTATGGCCGTTCGTATTAAACGATTTGTTGAAAGGATACAGTTATAGTGTACAAGTCAAATGCTTGCGTCAGTTGCACCGAAATTGTCCGAGGTAAAATACGCATTTATAAAAAAAATTAAATTAAATAACAATTTTAAATTGCGCACGCGATATTAATGCGTATTATAATCAATGATCCGCAGACTTGCAATATGACGTTGAAAATAAAGATATACCAAATTAGAAAAACATACTAGACCGATCGGACTCGTGAAAGTATGATTATTAATGAATTTCTGCTGGAAATTCTCTCCCGAATCACAGAAAGTATATATATTTATGAAAAGACAAATGTCCAATTAGTTTTACGGTTGAAATGAAAATTAAAAGCAAGAGAAAGTTTTGTTTTTAGCTATCGATCTGAATAACACGAAGTTATAAAACATTTTCAACTCTATACGATATTATAATTTTTTTTTTTACTTTCGAATCAAAATTGTTAATTTCGGTTTAAATTTTTAATTATTTGTATATTCTTGTTTAAACGGATTTAAAAGCTGTTTTTTTTTTTAAATCCATCGTTGTAAAACTAAATTGTTCTATTCCCTATAGTTTCCTCAACTTTGGTCTTATCAGAAGCTGTATACGAAATAATTGATTCTCTTATTAATCATTAATATTAATATTTTATAATATCGTAGCAGGTTCAGACAAGTCGGCCGAGGAAAGGCTAATTGTCAATAAGGAACGTTCTTTCGAACCGTTGGATGATAATTTACAAACCGCAGAATTAATACACGCCGATACGTTTGAAATAATTTTGAAGATGACTAGTAAAAAATATCCCGAAAAATCCTATGTAAGTTAAAATACGTTTTATGATGTTACGTATGGCAATGTTGGACTACCGTATAAAACCAGCCGGAAAATAATTATACTCTGCCGGTCTCAAAAGACAATATAAATTATACATTTTCTAAAATGTTACAGAACATTAAACGACTATTAACGTTATTTTTAATCTTGACGTTGGAACGTAATCAGGTGACATTGATTATTTCACTGAACCGCGTGGCGTTCGCCAACATAGACGAGAAAATGCGTACTGTAGCTGGCGTATTGTTGGCCGACCTCGTAAACGCGGGGCGGATAACGAAATATGCCGTTGTCAAAGGGTACATATAAACAATATCATTATTTTTGTATCCGTTTTGTATTCGACTAATTCCGATCTAAATATTCAAAACCTTTTTCAGATTCCATGTAATGCTCAACGTCAAAGAGGTCAACGAGCGATATCCCGATGTACTGGATTTGATAACACAAATTAGAAACGCGTTTGAAAACCGTTTAAGTGAAGTCATTCAGGTAAACGAAACTTTATATGGGGCTAATCGGACCTCCCAATGGCTCGATCGCAACAAAGAAATGATTAGCGTTGCATTTTTGGAACTTCTGGTAAATTTCGGAAGCAAAATTTATTTCAAGGAACGTCATGTGAGTTTAAATCTATTTTATGTTACGTTACGTCTTTACCGTGCGAATTATTCGATCCGTGATTAACAATGCAAACATTGGTTCCTATTCTTATAGTATGTATACAATACTAAACAAATTTTCGTCAAAAATCTACCTGTGCCATTTTCGATTTAAACCATTATGACAAAAAACACCGGTCGTCAAAGGGTACCTATAACTATTGTTCGAACTACACTTTTCAAAATGTTACAGGACATCGTGCGTCTAATAAGGCCAGTTTTACTTTCCATGTTAAAGCACGGCCATGTAAACATGTTCGTGTCAATGAATTTTACGGCAATCCACAGGAAAGAAGAAACCATCCGCGTTAACGCCGGAAAATGTTTGGCTAGACTTGTGCTAGTGGGGGGGGGGGCTTACAAAAACATCAGCCGTTAAAGGATACCTATAAATAATAGTTCTGCCGAAGGTTCACCGACGACGCATTCAGTGATTACTTAACTACTAACATACCCGAACTACTAGCGACTATACGGGCAGCGTTTGAATACGAATTATATTTGTAATTTTTTTTCCTACATAAGTATATAATCATTGTCCAAAATTGAATGTTTCGATCAATTCTGATTTCCTACTGCATTACCTATAAAACTGTTTATGTAGAATAATTCCCCTCTGTTATATTTATTTTATTATTAATAATTTGTTCATTTGTTTTTTAATTATTATTATTTTTATTATTTTTTTTTTTATGGTCTATTGTTAACAAACAAATTGTTCACTATTATTATGTACTTAGCGTTATGTTTTTATAAATTAATAATTATTTTTTTGGGTATAAGGTTCAAATAAGTTTTAGGTAATTTTTTTATGTAATTTGAAATGTATTATTGATATTGGCTAGATACTCTGATATAAGTTAAATTGTATATTTTTTTAAGATACAAAAAAAAAAATGAATAATTTACCCTTCATACCCTTTTGCGAAAACCAATTTTCTTTTATCTTGACTTATTATTTATATGTTTCATCCGTTTAGTGTAATCGTATTTTTCATGAAATGGATATCCATAATCATATCGTGTAATTTAAATTTGTGTACATGAAATGGGCATATATTTTATCGATTTCATGAAATGAAAACCCGTGTTTTACACTTTGTGTAATATTTTTAATTAATTACATCGATAGGTAACTTTTCGTGAAATCGAAATAATAACATTAACACGATCGCACGAATCATATTTTCAAATTGTAGGTATTAAGATATTAAGAAAGAACTGTAGAACTGTAGCAACTATACTACCGTGATAATAAGTTGCTTTATAGTATCCACCTAGAAGAGTTGGTAATGTTTAAGCACCTTAATTATATCAAAGGTTGTACCTATGTGTACCATTTGATTTTGCGGTACTAATTCACAGTAGTTGGAGCTCAATCATGGGGGGAGGGGTTACGAATTGTACTACACAACGGGTATAAGTACTATTATATTTTATTACCTATATGCTATAGCCGTGATTAAAACATGCCAAGGGGAGGGAGCAATCCACCCTCCTCAGATACGTCACTGGTGCTTCGTTACGTTTGAAGTGTATGTACGCATCAGATTAAAGAAAGATTAATAATTTACTGTAAAACATTTATTGCAATTATTTGTTTTTAGCTTAACAGTCGGATAACATAAACTAAAGTGTCAAAAGTAGGTGGGTATAAACTTTGTATATTTTGGCGACTATCAGTCGGGTTCGTTCGTTATCACTTAACAGAGTTATTTATTACTTAAAAGTTTAGTTGGTGATGATACCTATAGCTAATGTGGGAGTCTTTTTTATTACCTATATAAATATACATTAGGTACCGATTAAATGGAATTATCAAGTGATATATTGTAAGCCACGGTTGATCGGTGACGTACACTTGTATTATGCATTTATGCATGTTGTTAAACACAAAACATTATTATATTATTATTATAATCCTGTACCTGCACCTATTATACAACTTAAGTTTGCTATTACATGCTATTTTTAGTGCCAGATAGAGCATTCTTTAGTGGATATCTATTATTCAGAAGGAAGTCCCTCTATTAAAAATTGCTCCAAGAGCTGCAGATAGACCAAAAATTCTCTTTAACTTTTGGACTTTCTCCAGTTACTTTCCCTCCGTGATTGTATTTTTTATATAAATAAAATATTTTGTTATAAAATCTATCAATTCAAATATTTTACATTTATGTTCAAGTAGGCGCGCAGTAATCAACTGTGTGTCTGTGCGACCATTTGGATACAAAAAATCTCTTTAAAAAGTGTCCTGATGTCCGAAGTCAAATGCTCGCTTCATCGTTACGTAGTAGTAACGGAAAACGCTTGAAAATTTAACATACATCATATGCAACGTAATAGTGCATAGAGAAACGCACGGAACCATTAAGAATATTATTATATTGTTATCATTGAGATGATAAATTATATAGCCATAATTTAGTGTATCAACGACAGTAGCGGATCTGAAGTTAATTTAAGGGAGGGGTAAACTGAAAAATTTAACGGCGTTTCATTTGTTTAAAATAATAATATATACTATATGCATATATTTCAATACATTTATAATTTAATTTAAAAAAAAAAAATGTATTTACGCTTCCCTCTTAATTTATATCGAACGTTGGAGTCTCGTATGCATCCGTTCAAACTGATTATTTCGTTCGAGTATCCAGCATTTTCCAGCAATTTTCTCCTAAGGTATAACGCTTTAACTCGTACAATAATTACGATAATCGTATACATCGTTTACATGTTATGATTTTTTCGAAAGGCACAGATTCTTGAATGCTAGAAACGAAAAAATCTCCTCGTGTAAACTCGCCTTAAATTAAGAGCGAAATACTTGTCGATAATTTTAGACATACTACTGTATATAATAACCTCGAATAATGTAAATAAACAAAAAGCGACTTAATCGCTTTCGAAACTCGCCTTGCCTCGAAAACAATGTACGAGATTTGTTCATAATGTAAATAATCATTATGCGATTCTCGAACAGGAAATTTTGTATTCCATAATCGCATGCAAGTTAATTCCATCTCCTCATGGAAACCCGCCTTTATTGTTGTACTCTATATTACACTAAATTAAAGAATAAGTAATATTTTTTTTTTAATAAACTATTGCTCCATTGTTTGTATATATTACTAGTAATATAGCATTATCCGGTAGAGGGGAAGATAAACTACCTATTAGAGGGGACGTCAATGTAAATTTTGCGTCAAATAAATAGAAAACATTGACATTTTTTTACACGAAAAATTCAATTTATTAATGAATAGCGATCCGAAAGTTTCAACAACTCGGCCAGGAACCATAAAAGATGCAATTTTTACAAGATATATTGAAAATGCGTGGAATCAAAAACTTACATTAGTTATTTTAATTGCCGTTTACCAATAATATCTGTCATGCCTGAAGAATCATTGTAAAATAATGTATAGTAATAATAATAATAATAATAATAATAATAAAACCAATTATTTTTTATCTAAGAATAAAATAGATGTTTTATATGCATTTTTGTCATTCCATGAATACAATTAAATTAGTCTTATAACTCTGAAAGAAAATTCACTTCATCCACGCGTGCTTGTCACATGTTCAGCTTATTTTGTTTTTTGTGGACCATCGTGCACTGTGGGTCGTCCACTCGTGATGGCTACAAAAGGGTACAAATAAGTCGTGTTTTTATCGTAATAAAAATAATTTAGTCACTCTTGGGTCGAAAAAGGAACGTGACGTATATGATGAGAGGTCCACCGCGGTGGGATTTAAGGTGTAAAATAAAAATATAAACCCGTATAAATCTTACACGTGGTTTCGCTATTCCGGTACCCTGAGGCTGATGATACTTGTGTATTTCTGTCAGGACTCAATCGTCTATGGACTGGTGTTTTTCGAAAATCATGGGAATATTTGTATTTGTTTGTAAATTGGTTTAATCAAAAACTCCAACCAAAAGCAATTTTTATGTGCCGGATATATATTATTAATTTTATTGTTAAGTATAATATAATGACTCGGAATACCGCGATATCCATCGATCAAATTGACATAAACGATTTGTGTGTATTATGATGACCGGATTATATACATTTATTTATTGAATAAGTAACAATTATAACTATTTTAATCTATATTTTTTTTAACAAAAATCTTGCTCCTATCTATCAAGTATAACAATTATTCTGAAAGGAATCTTTATCTAGTTAGTGCATTGGGAGACCATTTGTTTAATATCCAAGGGACTTTCATAATAATTGGGCAAAACCGGGAAAAAAATTATCGAAAAAACGGCAAATATTAAATATTTAATTTTCAAAACATTTGCAAATATGAGTGTAATGTAGTAATTTTTTTTATATGAGTTAACATACAATTTTGACGATAATCGTAAACATTACGGTCTTTTAAAACATGTGTAACCGAATTTCGTTCTGAATTGTTTATCGTTAGCATTGATAGATATCATTTAAATAAATGTATGTACCCTACCTTCCCGACGGAGGTCATTTTTTGATTTTCCCAGGAATTTTCTCAACAAATGGGAAAAACGAGAAAATAGGTACAATATTAAACAAATATTAAAAAAAAAATATGTAATTATTTTACCATAATATGATATATATATATATTGTTGATAAAGCAACACTATCAACTGAACTCCGCTCAGAATCGTTTTTTCATTAGAAATGATTAATCATTGCTTAGAGTTTACAGATATACATTAAATTACCTATAACAGTGGCTGCATCCATTACCATTATCCTAGGATAGTTTTTTTTCTTTGGCCCATTATCAAAATTAGTATTATGAACGAGTGCTTAAGTACAGTGCTCTGGAATGTGACTTTAAAAGTCTAAATATGTTTTATAGGAAGTACGTATGTGTTATAATAATAATACGTAAGGAAATCATTTTTTTTCCTGATTTATGAACAACTGAGTTTATCGTTGTCTAACTCAGCGGTGTAAACAACTCTCGGAAGTTGTGCCTATCTAACGTGCGGTAAACATCGCGGAAATAACCAGTTTTAAACCGTGTTTACCTTTATACAAAAACGCGACAAACAGACAAAACGTGTTTAATTTTCGGCGACGGAAAATAAAAATCACCTATCATATGATATACTTATTGAACAAAAACACAATAGTCATCGATTTAAGTTTCGGGTTCTTGCGTTAGCGTTTTATTTAGTCGATCGAATCGGCTTCGTTTACGACATTATAATACTTACAATAATATGAATTATTATTTTTATATATCTACTGTGTAGTATTAAATTTGTCGTCGCGCTCACGAATATTTAGCCATCATACACAATATTTATTATTCATAATTTAAATTTTTATTATATTTCTTTGTTTATCGCATGACTATTACAGCTATTATATTTCTCTTTCTTTTTTTTTTTTTATTATTAATAAAAGAATATTCACAATCTATGCTACGTGGCGAATAAGTTACGATAAGTAAATTAGATAACATAAAATAGATAAAAACTAAATGACACAATGTGAGGAGGAAGGCTGTCCAGTGATAGAACCAAACGTTTTTTTTTTCTAATTAATTTTCCAGCAAATCCCGACACCACATTCTTTGAAATCGACGAACGGGATTTTCATGAAGTGAACTAGATGCAAGTTTAGCAATTAAAGGTTTTGAGTGCGTATGCAATCTGGAATGAAATTTTGTACATAGTTGTTTGGCTAATTAGTTTACTGTTTCTATACTAAAATGGTTTTGAAGTGTGCAAAGTGCAATTTATTAGATATCTATACCATGGTGCCGAACAACTAATACAGAGAACGTTAGATTGGAAGGATCTAAGTGTAAGAATTTGAGTTCACTTAGCATAACCCCAAATTTGAAATTTTCATTTTTTTTTTTTAAGAATTTATTGGTTTTCTTTAACAACCCTACGTTGGAAACGTATAATGCATAATAATATACCTATAATACCGTTATAAGATCGAGATTTAAATACCTTTACCTTTAAAACTATTGATAGAATTTCAAGAATCTAGAATTTTTAATCCCCGGGATGAAAACAAAATCCCTCCCTCCTATTTGCATGGGTACACCTATATTTGAATTTTTTCTTTAATTTCTTTGCTACAATCTTGATTTTATAGGCGTGCGCACGGGACTACAGTCACACCTGGAGTATTTTTTTCTTGTTAGGTAAGTATCAAAAACCGAGTCAAAAAGACCCTTTCCCTTGGGAAAAAATGATGTATTTTATATTTGTAGTTTTTATTTTCAATCAGTTTTGTCATTGCATTGACAAATAAAATGTTTTAACGCACATTATATTATTATATTACAGCACATTGGTGATTATTATTAAAGATGTACTGATTGCCCAACGAGATGTGATAAGATGATTCTCCGAACTTACACAACATCGTGAAATTAATTTTAATTTCAATTTTCTGTTTAAATATACCTTGTTTATACTTTTTTTGTAAGTAAAGTTTTATTGGGGTCAGTGTGAGGTGAGTGCCGGTTGGGGTCAATGTAATACTAGCCACATAAGTCCGCGCACGCCTATGCAGCTAGCTTCCCATTTCAACGAAACATTGTCACCCGGAATCATTTAAATCCGACCGCTTTTGAAATTGTACAGCCCGGTACAGTGGCAATTCCCCCCCCCCCCTATAAATATACCACTGAAGTATTATCATATCGTGATAATAATTATGTTTCGTGTTACGCACTCGGAATTCATAATCAGTATATTTATTTCGAGAATCTGACAATATTTATCGAACACAAAAAAAATATTTGTTTTTTTTTTTCTACTTTCTTTTCTTTCGTTTTGTTACAATATTATTATTATTATTATTATTATTATTAATATTATTATAAGTGAGTATTTTTTTTTCTTACAATTATTATGTATATATTTTTTTACGCGTATATTATAAATCATTTTATGCGTGCGCGCGATATCGAATTGATGACCCGAACCCGGTTCGTCCGTCCGCGTGACCTCCAAATGAGGCGGCGGCGGCGGCGGCGCTGCAGCTCGCTCCTCTGCCGCAGCCGCCCGGGAAGACTGATACAATATTATTATAATGTTAATAAAAATAATAATGAAAAAAAAAAAAAAAAAAAATAAAAAAACGATATTAAAATCAAATATTGTTGTTCGTCCGGTGGTCAGTTTCCCGAACGTCGTCGCGAGCGTATTACCGCAAAACGAGCGCGCGTATAAATATCATACTTGGCGCTGTACCGCCGCCGCCGCCGCAGCCGCAGCCCAAAGTTCCTCCGGCCCGCCGCGATTCGCGCGTACAACCGCCGCCCGCTGTACCGAGCGCGCGCCGATAACGGAAAATTAATGTTAATATTGTAAACGGTATTCACCAATAAATAGTAACCGCGGCCCGTGTTATATTCATGTTGTTATTGTTGAAGTATTCGCGCGGTATAGTTTTGTTGTGTTACGGTATTACTGTTGAGTTATTTAAATAGGTAACGCGCGATACAATTATTATAATATTATTGGTGCGCGCGGGCCGGTTCGACGTGTACCTATCGATTTCGAGCGTGCGGATCACCGTGTAATTTTCCCGTCATAACAATACGATATATATTTTCATACGTTAATCTCGCGCGGTTTTAGAGTTTTCCGGTCCGGTCCGGTTCGCGGTTTTCGTTCTCGCCCGTGCCGCGGTCGAATCGCTTCCGCGGTACTCACGCCGATTTCGCACAGTCCGTTTCCGCCGTCGTCGTCGTCCGCGCCGCCACCGTCGCTGCAGGTCCGCGTCAGCGTCGTTGTATCGCAACGAAAAGCACGAGCCGTACAAATCAAAAAAAAAAAAAAACAATAATAATAATAAAGGTAGGTAACTAACTGGATTTTAATTTTTTCCTCGTGTCGCAATGTATAGGAATATGCGCGAAATTAGTCGTATTTATTCCGGTTAAAAACATATTTTATATTAGCATATATTGAAATTAATTTTTCGAATTCGAAACGTTTCGTATCGTATATGCTTAGATTGTCTGCGTGTTTGTTTTTCACGTCGTAACACGCAACGACGGCGGGAAACTTACCCAACGACTGTAATGATATTTGAACTTTGCGTCGACGGTCTGTAGTAGTGTTTTATATTCAAAATCCGAACAACGTGTGTGTACGATATTATGATATGTGTATACCTACTCTAAAAAAAAAAAAAATAAAACCGCACATACATTATAATATTATTGTTGTTATAACATTTACTACCGGTATTATATGGGTGGTAACACGATTATTTTTTAGTAACCCCGCAGACTATACCGAACGATAAGAGGTCATATTTCGTGTATTTAATATAATATACACAATATTGTATGAAAACACCGAGGTTTTTAGTTTGTGTTTTTCAATCTATAAAAGCCGGTTAAGTTAGCCAAAGGTTTTTTTTTTTTTTTATTATTCTGAGTTCGTTTTAAAATACAAACGAATTTGAGTGTAATTAAGTCAAGTTACAAAGTTTCAAGTTAAAAAAGTTACCCATTTCAAACCGTTAACATAATAAACACTCGCCTACTATATACCTTCTATACAGTTATTATGTAGTATATATACAAGACTCGTGCGGGTATCCCATATACAGGCCTGTATGCAGGCCGTCTTGTTATGCGATAATAATGATATTCACGGAAAAAAACGTATTTCCGTCGAAAAATAAATGCAAAAAACATAGGCTAGAGGGTTTTTTTTTTCTACGTAAACTTCCTAAACAACATAAATATTAATAAAACAACCAGCAAGTTTAGTTGAAATTATGTATTAAAGGAAACAACTGTGACAACGGGTTTTTTTTCTCGGAATGTTTTTTAAAAATTCCCAAGTATAATTATAATGTTTCTTCTATAAACGAATTGCCTATCCGACGTACGACAAACGAAAATTTCCGTCATTATAAAATATTGTTATCTTATTATAGTACAATAATATACTGTTTACGTTTAATGTTCAGACTCTGCGAGTTCCGTAACAAGTATTTTTATATTCTACCTATACGCTATTATGAATTGAAATGATGTCCGGAAATATTGAAAAATTACTACATAGGTACCTCCTATATGTATAGTATATTTATGCAAATCGGTAATAATTTATGGAACGCAACGGTAAAGATGTGATTCAAGTCAATGCGTTAACAAACAAGGACAATAATGCTCGACGACAGGAACAGTTGCCCTTTCGACATTTGAAGCATTACGCGAAGGAAAATATAAACACACCTGTGCATTGTCCCGGGTATATTATAATAGTATATGATAACAAATATGGTCTTGGATTTCATAATTATTTATATATATATATATATATTGTTTTTTTACGCGTGATTTGGACGTAAAATCTGAGACAGGCTTGTTTTTGTATTATCGCCGAAAAAATTCCGTCAACGCTATAGCTGTGTAATAGGTACGCGTAGGTACGCGGTTATGTCTCAACCGATATATTTATATACTTGAAAACATCATTCACAAATCAAATTCGATACCACATTATATTACATATTTTGTTCATGTATAATAATGTTATATATAATAAATATTATGTTATTTTGTTTGTTTACGATTTTTCTAACAGAATTCTCGTCCAATCAAAAAAAAAAAAAAAAAACAAGAGAACTTGTTTGTATCAAATTTTCTCTAGTCAGTAGGTTTCTTCGTTGTTTTACTCCGTGAAAACCCGTTATATAATTAAATTTTACTATGTTTAAAAACTATATCAATATTTTTTAAGATTTTCAAACAGTTTTAGTTAGGTGGATAGGTACGTCCAAATATAATATTATTAATCAATCAAACTACATGTGGTCAATAATCAAACGCTGCATAATATATAATATGATAACGCTATAACGTAATAAAGTTATTGATCTGTGCAGTGCATCATTCGAATTAAACGGGGGAACTGCGTGTTATGTTTCAAGTCGGTATTATTTTATGCACTACATGATTATATAGGTACCTAATAGTCATTTTTCAAAACAATAGCATGACCATATTAAATTTGATCGTTCAATTAATCAAATGTTATTCAAACAACTCGTTCTACGAAATTTGTATTTTATTTTTAAAATCAATATCCGATTACATGAAATGAAAATCCAGAAAATCAGTCGTTTCGCAGCTATAATTCGTATTAATAATAATTTTTAGGTTTCGTACATCGGTAAATATTTTAATACGCCGAAAAAATTTATACTTTTTCGATTATATACATGTATAATATTATGCAGTTTGTTGGTTATGTATTAAAACATATTTTATTTTGTATTATAATTTAATACTGTGGTATTGAAATGTCGAGTATAGGGATAATAATTTACTTGTGTTACAATACGTTTTATACTACAGTTATATCTATTATTATGTGCAATTAATGCATTTAGAAAATCGATAATAGTAATTATCGTAATACGAGTAATAGAATTTGAAAACAATAAATTAGAGTAAAATTAGTAATTTAATTAAAAGGTAAATACAGTCGAATAATAACGTGTTTAGATGATAAAATTAATACAAGTAGTTGTACTAACTGTTGTGTTTGAAAACATATAAACTTAAATTAGTTCCAACGATAAAATATGCAGAGTTTTTCTTCTTCTTTAAATAATACATATTAATAATCTAATCGTTTAATTAGACAAGTGCCACTTTAATAATAGTATCTAGGTTGTCATACTTGACCGATTTTTATATTTAACTCCAGAAACGTACTAAAACGTTCATAGGTTATTTTAGTAAAAAATTAAAAAAAGAGCTGATACTGGAGATGGGAGCGGCCACTGTTGTAGGTGAGAAGTTGGAAAGGTAGGATACATAAGATTATTATATTTATATCTGTGAGCTACGATAAACCATTGCTTGACGGAAGACGATTCCGAGCGCAGTTCAGTAATACATAATTAGAAGCGCCGTAATTGTTTTTGCGATTTTCGTTTGATATCAAAACGCTTATTAAAAAAAAGAAAAAAGTCTATTGACTTAGAAATTTTATTACGTCTAGGTAAGCCCAATATAAGTATTATTACCAATTATAAACGTGTATTTATAACCGAATTACAACAAAAAAATGCCTAAAAATTAAAATTCTTCAAAAGCTCAAAAAAGGCTCAAAAGTTTTGAAAATAAAAGCATAAGAAAGTAAATCAAAAAGGCAACAAAAAATGTATCTTGTGTTTTTTCAATTAAATCATTTTTTCTGGTAGAAAACGTTCGTGCTTTTATAAAATAATGAAATCGTGAAATTGCACGTTTTCTCACGTTTTTTCTCACTTAAGTGCTTTTATTTAAAAAATGGCGTCGAAAATCAAAAAATGACCTTTTCAAAGTACAATTTAGACGACTTGAAATTTCAAAAAAAGTATTACACTTATACATCAGATCAAGTTTACTAGGGAAAACTTGTCTACAGACTAGAAATAAAAAAATAATAAACAGCATGTTAAATCAATAGCTCCCTTGCTGCGCTCGGAATCTAAAATTGTTAATCGTTAATAAATTCTGATGAATTTTATTGAGATTGTTATTTGATTTATCGATATAATTGAGTTTATATTGAGTACTTCAATATATTATTATAATTATTGACTCATCAGCATTATTTTTATGATATTTCCCAATAAAACTGCTGTATTGAATATAATAATATATATCAAATTAACATTCACTTAAAAATCCAGTTTTGTACCTATCGTTTAATTTGTGTTTTGTGATTAGGATTTTCTAAACTAAAGAATGTGCGTTCGTATTGAACAAAATAATACAATGATAAATGGGGTGAAAGTGCAACGAGAATTATTTCGTAGACCACAAATTATCCATTTATAATATTAAAAACCGTAGCGATCGAAAAATAATATGGTTCCCATTGCTATTTATTTGTTTGTTACATATAGTTAATATAGTTAGATGCCTTGTTTTTGATGTCCTCAGCTATACATGAGTATACCTATACATGAGTATCATATCGAAATATTTGCTTTCTGTACAGGCACTGCCAATATAGTCCTGGGTTAACGTATTATTTATATTACTGTATATTGAGTATTGACCTATAATAATATCTAAGATTAGTATAGAGGAGAAAATTACCAGTTATATAAATGGCATTATTATTTCATATTTTGGACGAGCGATTAATGGTTGGTTTTACAATGATTATAATAGGGTTTTCATTTGTGTTTTTTAACTTTTCCACCAGAAAGTCTAGTATTTAGTTAGCAATGGTTTATCGTTTGTGGGACTGAACGAACGTTCTACTCGCTTCGCTCCCACGTATTCGCATTTCCAGGTTATATTTTAATATTTGTATATTTACTAGATTTTTTAAACTGTGAATGTTCGAATAACGATAAGAACCGTTTTCGGAAACCCGGCCCGGTCGGATACAGCACACATAGAGAATACAATCCCGGAATTAAGACTTTTTTTTGAACCCGGAAATCCCGGGATTGACAAATAACTTATCCCGGGGTTTTTGGAATTGAGTATTTAACGTAGTAACATACCAACAAATATATATGATAATTAATAACAAATATAAACAATAAACATATTACATAAAATATAACATTTTGTGAATGAGTATCAATGAATATATAATTTTACCCGTTTATCTATAAAAAATAAAACCATAAAATATTTGTATGGCATTTGGGTATATTTGTTATTTATGAGTCTATAACGGTTCATGATTGGTATTCAGTGATCGAAATAGCTCAAAATAGTGGAGGGATGTCTAAACTTTTGTACTATTCTTATATTATGGCTTATACACGTACCGGTGATTGGGGGTGGAGATGAGCTGAACCCTTATGGCTCTGTACCTTATTTTTATAATACAAATCTTTATATAGTATACATTTTTGTTTTTCAGTTTGTTGTTTTATTTGTTGATATATTTAAGTTTGTGTATACATTATACATATAATTGTATTTTTATTTAAAACGTAAAACATATTTACATAAATTTATAATTTATGCACATACAGTTTACTAATAGGTGCTAACAGTATGCATTATATCTTTATACAGTAGATATAATATGTCAAATGTTACGGTAACAATTAACAATTAACAATTAACCGTGGTAACAATTTCCATGAATCACATACATGATACATATGTCATATCTCAGATGACCGGATTTAGACGCAATTACCTATAACATTTCATGTGGGTTAAAAACACATTTTAAACAAATATGGCTGCCAAAGTACAGTCTGAATCCCTCAAATGATGCCTCTCGGTTCGAGTGTGCAATTTATGTAGTATTATAGTTGTACCTACACGAATAGACCTATACGAAACCCAAGTGTAAGAAACAAATATCTTTTTTCTTCCGAAATATATATGTATATATAAACATAAAAAAAATTATAACAAAATAATAATGATATTAAGAATATAATATATAGGAGATAAGAAATATGAACGAACAAAATATTCGATAATAATAACTATATAAAATGCATTAGGTACTACATTATATGTATGATATAATCTCGATTTATTAGTTTGTTTTTATTGTTAAATACGATTTATAATTAATACGAATAATTATTGTCGATATAATGTTATAATTTGTATGGTAAAACACATAGTATTATAATAGTGTATTAAATACGATCATCGAGAATAAGTTATACATTGAATATTCACATATAATATAGTTTATACATACATGTTATAACATCTTCCAATAGATATTGAGGTTCCGAGGATATTATTATATTTTGTTAATAGCTTAAAAATCGTCAGAATATTTTAAACATTTTATCACGTCTAAAAATTAATTATATAAGAACTCTGCCGAAATTTTAGATTCTTGCTATGATTATTTTTTACCGAATTATAACAAAATAGAGCTGATACTGAGGATGGGTGTAGCCACTGTTGTAGGTGGGAAGTTGGGAAGGTGGAGTACATAAGGTTATTAAATTTATAACTGTAAGGAACGATAAACCATTGCTGACGAAAGACGATTACGAGCGCAGTTCGGTAATATATAATTTGGAGTGCCGTAATTTTTCGTTTTTAATTTAATTTCAAAACGCTTATTAAAAAAAAAAATTTGGTCTCTAGTGGTTTTTCAATTGGAGCTATATTTGTGCTAGAAAACGTGGTATCTCTTTATTTAAAAAAACGAAATCGTGAAAAAATTGTTGTTTTTTTTTACGGTTAACCGTTTTTATTTTAAAAACCATTTGGAAAATCAAAAAATGACCTTTATATTTACCATGTAGATAAAATTTACTTTCAGAAAAGGTACTACTTATATATATCAGAGTAAGTTTTCTAGGATAAAAATGGTCTACAGTATAAAAAAAATAATAAAGTATCGTTTTAAAAAAATTAAAAAAAAGGGAAAAAAATCGTTCGATGATTTTGAAAATTTCATCACGCCTAGTTAAGTCCAATATTATTATCATGTTTCAATTCTTTACGTGTATTTGTAACCAAATTACATAAAAAAACTCCCAAAAATTAAAATTTATTAAAAGCTCTAAAATTTTGGCGATGATACCATTATTTTGATTTACTTTTTTACGGTATGTAAGAAAGTAAATTATAAAGGCAATAAAAAAGGTGGGTTGTGAATTTTCGATTAAATAATTTTTTCTGGAAGAAAACGACGTCCATTAAAATATGGCGTCGAAAATCAAAAAATAACATTAAATACCATCTAGACAAATTGATTTTTCAGAAAAGTTGCTACACGTCAAAATCGGAGCAAGTTTACCAGGAAAAAACATGTCCACAGACTAGAAGAAAAACAAAAAAAATAAACATCTTAGTAAAACCAATACCTCCCTTGCTACGCTCAGAATCTAAAAACAAAATAATGAAACCTGCAACACTGTATATTTTTCTGTTTTTCCTAACTATTAAAAAAACTACACAGCAAAACTAAACGATATTTAGAGTAAGATTTCTGGTATAAAACAAAAATCGAAAAAATTAAAAATAGTGATATCGTTAACTACTTGGAAAATCGAATGAATCTAAAGAATAAAAAATTAATGCAGATGTACATATTATTAGGCACGTATGTAGGGGAGTTTTAGGTGTTCAAACTTCCCTCCTTGACATTTGAAAACTATTACTTTTAAAGCATCATATATTAGTTAGGTATATAGTTTAAAATATTTATTTTTTACTTATGATCTCCCCACCAGACATTTTTTCGGTACATTTGCCATCATATGTTATATAAGTAGGTACTTGTTTGAGCAAAGAAAGTTTAAATAATTTGTTACTACCAGTAACGTAGCCAAGTCTACTTTTTAAATTTTAAATTGATTAGCACAATCGGAAGCTTCAATTGAATTGAATTTAGTCAAATCAACTAAAAACCAAATTCTGTGTTAAAATTATCATATGCTTTTTTCCTTTTATCGAGTGCATAGACATTAACTGTTCTAAATTTAATGATTTATTATAAATTTAATATATTTGGCTGAATAAGTAATAACTTAATATTTTATAATTTGTCTTGTAATGTTCTGGTGTCCCCAAAATTTTAGCGTCCTGGGATAGTTGCCTCGTATATAATTATGTCACTGATTAATGTTTATAATGCAGTGATATTATAACGAAGACGTTTTTGTACATACGTTTTAATTTAAAATAAACTCATAACAGTGTGGAAATACGTATAATATTATAACGCGCGAAAACGTATGTTTAGTGACCTTTAAGTGTTACCAATAAGCATAATAATATTATATAGTGAGGGATAACTAATCGTAACGTTGTTAAAAAAAAAAAAAAAAAAAAAATAATAATAATAATAATAACGATCACCAATAGTTATAGGAACATTTTTTTTTTATATAGGTTTTAAAACACGTGATTTTTAACATACTCGTATATAAATATTATTTTCGTTCAATATTTCAATAATTTTTAATATACTTAGGTATGTGCAATACTATATTGTTTTTATTTCGCGGTCAATAAAAAAAAAAAAAAAAATGTACAAACTACCTAATACATGTTTAAACAAGTTGAACTGGTTTTATTTATGACCTTATATAAATATAAATAAATAAGTATTTATTAAATAATTTATTTTTGTTTTTGTTTTTTAATCTGAACCTATAGTTCATATCTATTTAGAAAATACCTTTATCAACCTGTTGATAATAATATATTAATAAAGTAATCGAATTAAATATATAAAAATAGGTACATTTTTAATAACTGTATAATTAATATTGCCATAGTAAAAGTGTATGATTACCTGTTTTATTATTAAACAATCGATTTTAATTATTAACTATACTCGCGATTAACATCAAATAATTTCTAAAAAGTAAAAACAATCTTGTTTTCTTATCATTTGTTTAGTCAAGAAAAATCGGTAAACATCATGTAGCTATGGTTCATTTCCAAATTGTTTAGGATTTTCTGAAAATTGTCTGTTTAAAAATGCTGTCAAAAGTTTTAGAATGTTTTATAATAATGTATTAAAATGGTCTAGTGTTTTAATGTTTTAAAATTCTATGTCAGTCAGTCTTTGGAAGGGGAAACTAACGGCATAGTAAATTCTTGCAAATAGATAGCAAATTTTCTAAATAAGTTTGAAATATCTGGGTTAAAGGGGGGGGGGAGAAGGGCCAACTCCATGGACATGTTTCTTTACTTTATATGTATTTTATATATTGGATCACTTTTAATTGTTTAATCAATAAAAACGTATTTCGGTTGTATAACAATAATGTATACTATAATATGAGAATTTTCCCAGACAATCTTCAGGTGTCAACCTAATATGGGAAACAATTCAAAAAGTTGAATGACGATAAGTAATTTTATCGGGAACCAATTCTTTCACATTATTTGACCCGGGAACCAGTTCCGTATTACCCGTTTAGAGCGTATTGAACTGATTTGCCGACAATTCGATTCGCCGACACCCGATATAATTATTTAGTTTAAAATAAACTATACTTATAAGTAAAAATATACATTTTTTATTGATTTAAATTATTTGTATAAATCACGAAAATTGTTCAGGTCAGTTATCATCTACACATAAAAATATCTAACCTTACAAACTTCTGTTCTATTTACTAAAGGAAAATGGAACATTATTGCGTCTTAGTATTTCAAAATATAAATTGTACCATTTTGTAGCTTAAAATTGTAATTTGAAACGTTATTAGGAAAAAAATGAGTTATTATATGCCATTCAAATTTATAAATGTTCTACTTTTTTTTTGCAAATGATAACCTTAATTCTAATTTTCTAAATTTAGTTTTCGTCTTTTCTGGTCGATTGCATTCTTTTATGACAACATTGGTTTGTTAGCCTTTTCATTAAAATAAAAATGTTTGGTTTGTTCATCAAAATTATTTTTTTTATTTCGTGAAACTACGACTTGTTAGCGAATTGGTACTTTTTTTTTTTATTATATGAGTATAATTGATATGATATGTATCTATATTTGTTGGGTTGGTATAATTAAGATAAATTCGATGATACAATATTTTATTATACTCTATTAAACACACAAAAAAAAGGTACATCTTTAGTCGTTATTTCGATTTTTATTACCAGCCCTCATAGTATTTTTATAATATTATTGTCTTTTAAATGTTTTATCGATTCGAGTTTTTCATTTATTATATTAAGACTTTTTTCAAATTAAAAATTTCAGCACCGAAAAGTGGTGGTAGGAAAATGGTGTGGTAGGGAGTCAGTTTTATTTATATATTTATATATGTATTATAATTTAATATTAAAAGCCATGATGATAAATTGCCGCATTCATAAATTGATTTTGAACATATTTTGACGTAAAATTCACGGTTTTTAGTTCATACTGGTAAACATATTTCTGAGAAAAAAAATGATTTGTTAAAAATATTTAATGTGTTCGAAAAGTTATTAGATACAATGATTTGATTACAGTTTATTGTGTTGAGTTATCGCAGATCTCGCCGAGCTCCAAGTTCCTGCCGTTGCCTATATAATTCACTGCACATTATAATGTATAATATATATGTATTGTTCAATTGCATAATAATATAACCTTTTTGATTGTGTTGGATAAACACACTAGACTTTGACTTATTAATCGTTTATATATAATGTATACAATATATAACATTTATAATGTATTATGCATCGCGATTATATCTGTATTGACCTATAAAATATCTATATTATATAGGTAAATAATATGTATTTGATAATTAAAATATTTTGATGGTCTTGAATTTAATAAAAAAAAAAAAATAAAAATATTCTGAGCAAAGTTCGGTTAAAATGTTTCGAAAAGCAAAATTGTTATCAAAATTTGAACTTTTAACGTTTTTAAAACAATTACATTACATTCAACTTTTTTGATTCGGAGCGTAGCGATAGAAATGTTGGTTGTTATTACGATGTGTTTTTTTTTGTGTGTGGTTATGTAAAAAACAGGAATCTTACTCCGAAGTATCAAAGTGTAGCACCTTTTCTGAAAGGTAATTTTATCTAGTTAATACATTGGGGAGATAATGATTTTCCAAGGGATTTTCATAATAATTGGGAAAACTGAAAAAGATGTACGGCGTGCTGCGGTGTTATCGTTTTCGAAAAATGACAGGATATTGGTTTTTTTTTTTTTGTGATATACAGCCACTAACAAAGAAAGTAGGTATCCAAATTAGTTATCGTAATAATAATTGGGAAAAACCAAAAAAGACGAAAAATAAGATTTTATCAAATTACGACGCAACAATTTCATTATTTAACATTTTTAAAATTGTACTTTTCTACTTGAAATCTTTGTTTAAATTTCAAAAATAGCATATTTTAAAAACAAGAATTATTTAGTTTGTGAGTAAGAAAGTCGTTTTTTGATTTTCTTTGTAGTCTTCTTAATAACTATGAAAAACTGGGAAAAAACGTAGGAAATACGGCAAAGTGTATGGTGTTTGATATTTTGTTGTTATTCGGTTAAAAATTATTGCAGAGGCATATAACTTTAACAAAACACTTATATTGATCTTTTGTAAATGTGGTAACATTTTCAAATTATTTTAGTTATTTTTAGGCTATTGATGTATTTGATATTTTCGTGTTCTTAAACTATTTTTATTTAGTGGTTATGCTATTAATTGTATGAATTAAGAGAAATGCTTGAAAAAATAATACTAAGTACTTTATGAGTTGTATATTTAGTGGTTTAAATAGCAAATTTGTGTTTAACGCATTAGTTGTTTTTTCATAAGCGTTATAAAATCAAATTTTGACGAACATCGTAGATATTACAGCCTTTCAAAACATCTATAATCGAATTTCACTCCGAATCGTTTTTGTTAGCAATAGCTTATCGTTGTGTACAGATATAAATTGAATTCCCCCTCTATGTTCTATTTTCCAAACTACCACAGCAGTGGCTGCACCCATCCCTAGTATCAGCTATTTTTTTTTTGCACCATGTAAAATGTATGATTGAACCTCGTGATTAATACAATTTTCAAGTAGTTCTGTTCGGTCTAACAATTTTATCTACTTGAAACTAAATAAAACTAAAAATCTTGATAATGTCTAATGTCTATAAATAGTTTAAAAAAATCACCATAATGTTTTGAACATCAAACATTTTTACTAGGCCTTACAAAAAACGAATATAAGTATTATATTATAATATAATATTAGTATTTTGTAAAAATTTCAGGTATTTACGATTACTTTACACCAAATTCTAACAACAATAAAAAAAAAATCTAAAATAATTTAGTCGTAAACCATCCAGTTGTTTTTCGATTTTTCAGAATTATTAAGAAAAATATAAGGAAAATCGAAAATGACCTTTATAGAATACTAATTAGTTACGATTTGCTTTCAGAAAAGATGCCACACATAAAAATCGGAGTAAGATTTCTGATAGAAAAGTTGTTACAGACAACACTTATCATAGTAAAAATAATACATTCCTTGTTGCATTTAGTATTTAAACACAAGGAAATAGAATTACGTACACCTCATGTTTGATATAACTTTGAAATGTATTTTCTAGAATAAAAAAAAATAAAAGATGACCAAACAATAATACTGTAGAAGCATTGTTGATTCATTTATTACGTTAAAATAAAATTCACATTTTGGCATACCTATGTTGTTTTTATAAAAAATAAAATGAAAGTACCAACAATATATTCTTTTAATGCGTTGTTCATTAACTTTAACTCTAGTAATTGAACTTTAATCATCTTGGTTTAACACCACGTTATCAATCACTTTTGTGCACATGTACACCCACGGTTGCATTCCAATACAGCTGCTATAATTTATTATCTGCTGTTTAATTAAAGCGTTTTTTTTTTCTTATTTTTTTTTTAATACATATCATGATGGTTATTATTATTTCATGCGCTCTTGTTGCATTTGCTAATACTATAATAGTATTATTTCTACATTATGTGTACCCGGTTGTATAATCGCACAAGACAGGAAACGCGAATTATGATTTTTCTTATTCTGTAGTATAATATTATTTTGGCGTCAAACATGCGTGCGAAGCTGCTCCTTTGAACTATAATACTACGACTGATGTATCGGGTATTTTTTTTATTAAATAATGTGTATTTGTATTGGAATATTGACATTTGTCGGCTAATTAATTTATAGGAATACCACGATTTTTACAACAGGCTAACGTGATAGTGTAATATATGGTACAGAGAAACGCAAATGTCAATATTTATTTATAGCTTTATTTACTCTCATAGATTCTGTATATAATAAAAATCTGAAAACTATATCTATAATTAAAAATCTCGTATAAATATTACGAACACACGTTTGCTCAAAAAAAAAAAATCTTCGAATCACTAGTCTACAGTCTACAATGACGGTAAACGATTATTTTAGACGATTGCTATAATATAAGGTCATATAAGTTATATGTATTTTATAAACAAAATTAAACTCAGTTCAGTTACTTAAGTTAAAGACATAAGAATAACTTAAATGAGTAATTTAAATTTTGTGGAGCAAATTGAGTGTGTCGTAAAAATATCTCTACTTGTATTAAGTTTTGTTAATCGTCACTCTTCGGATTTTAAAGATTTGCAATCATTTAAGCTCCTCTATTTCGTTTAACGGATTGCCTATTGATGTCCGTATTCAAAATTAGATTATAATTTCATTGAGTGTGTCAAAAATTGTTTTCTGAGATTCATTGCTTTTAAATTCGATATAACTCTTAATTAATCATGATTATAGATATGCTAGGTCCTTTCTAAACATTCCAACTTTTGCTTCTAGACGTGATCTAGATATTTCCTTCGTTTATAAATTAGTCAAAGGTAAAATTAATGCTCCTGGTTTATTAATTAGTATCCCTTTTAACATTTCAGCTTATAATAACCGCTCAACCTCTCTGTTTTATTTACCAGCACACAGCAAAATTTATTTGAAATACTCTAATATTTTAAAGGTTATGGTTTTATGTAATAACACAAACATTGGGAATGGATTTTATTGTAAATACATAATATTTTTATTGGAATGATATATTTTTTACCTGATAAAAAATGTGTGTAATTTAAACCATTCTGATTTAAATAAGCCCATCATTAGTTTACATAGGCAGGAAAGTTATTTTCCCTCCTTGTAATCATCGGATCGTTATCGGGCCAAGCATGGGCTGGTGTTTTGGAGACTTAGCCCCTAAAGTCTTTGCTCTATTTGTACCTATGGTAACAGGGTTATCAGATTGGGTGGTTTATCGCCAATTGGGCTATCTTTGTAAGACCATTCGCGACTAAAATTATTAATTGGTGACTAGTCGTCAAGTGGGCTAGAAAAAACACCAGGTCATATAGAAAAATGAGTTACAGAAAAATTTGTATGTGTATCTAGAAAAAATTATGGATTTAAAAATATGAAAATAAAAGAGACACACACTTAGGAATAAATCTCACAGATCATTGACTCTACTTGAAATAACTAATATGAAGTATGCCTCTATGAAACCGTTTGTTCAGTTAGTACAAAAACATTTTGCGACCAAATCGTCGCAACTTTAAAATTTTAAACCTAAGAGAATCTGTTATTTCATATTGTTTCATGGATAAATAAATAAATACATAAAATCTATACTTCCACATATATACCTATAATACTCGTACATACTTTTTTTGCTAAGCAAATTTGTTTATTATTGTTATTATTTTTTGATAAATTTTTAGATTCTGAGTGGAACGAGAAATGTATTGGTTTTATAATAATGTTTATTTTTATCTTTTTTTTATATAAACACTTTTTTTACCAGAAAGCATACTTCGATTATCAGGTATATCAGCTTTTTTGAAAGGAAATGTTCTTTGGGTGGTACTTTAAAAAGGTTATTTTTTGAAATTCTTATTAATATTTGAGATAGTGAGGAAAACTTGGTTCTTAAAGTTAAAGAAGATTGAAATGCTAATTATATTTATTATTCGTTTTTTGTTATTATTAAGTTTTTATTATTTTAATCTTTTTTAAACTATCATTATTGTCATGGAAACGCGCATTGTAATCATTTCACCTTAACATTATATATACCATGTATTGTATTGTTAACAAAGCAACATTATTATTAAATAAACACTTCCCAGAATCGTTTTTTCGTTAGCAATGGTTTATCGTTGGTTAAAGGTATAAATTAAATTCCTATATGTATCTTACCATTCCTACCTTCCCAACTTCCCACATACAACAGTTGCTGCACCCACGTGCAAAATATGTTCGTTATTTTTTTTATATATATTTCGATAAGAATAAGTTCACATTTATGTACATATTTCGGTTTTTACATTGTATTAAAATCCGTTTTCTAGGAATAAATTTCGAACAAATGCTGATTTTTTCTTTTCATCTTTAGCGGCTAATTTCAAACCCATACTTAAATATTGATATGTAATATTGGGTAATTTAAAACTAATTTATGTAATTTCAGTTTTATTATTTCTTAATATATAATTTCTAAGTTTTCTCATTTGTACTATTGAGGTTCTCTCCATTTTATTCTTCTTTTTGAATAAATTATTAATATTATTTATTAACGTTACATTGTCAATTTGGTTTATATCCTTTTCAAAATATATAAGAAATGCTAAAACAGACCCAGATTTATGATAGACGACTTAAAGAATTTAAGTTATTACCTACCGTCACTTTATTTTTTTTATACGTATATCAGAGTATTGCTGAACAAAATAATATTATGTTTACCAATTGATTTTTCGGAACAGATATATGCGTTTTTCTAATAATTTTGACTTCAATGTCAGAGTATAATATAACCAGTTTGATAACATCTGGACTCGTTTTCTATAAAAAGGTAGTGGCTAATACCTATAGTTATGTATTTTTGGTCACAATTGATTTAAACTAGGTATCTAACTATATTATTGCTCGTAGAATTTACAATAATAAAATAGTATAAACTTGTATAAATAAAATATTTGTATTTTTGTCCATTGATACTAATAATGTTACCTTGTAAGTTAAATTTTTTGTGACAGGTCCTATACACCTATTCAATAGATTGAAAACATTTTTATACATTTTTAAGTACGCCATAACGTCATAATAATATACTATTTTGAAAAACTTGTTTTGTGGTTCGAGTAAGCTGCCGGAAAATCGGTCCAATAATAATGCCAAACGGTATAGATGTTAAACGTTATATAAGTTATGACATATAATCTTTAAAATATATTACGGTTCGTATAAAATTAAAAAAAACGAACCTACGAAACGTTCAAAATTTCAAAATATGTAAAATTGCTGACATTTTACGAATATTAGGGAGTCTACGTATATTGTGTTTGTAAAATACCGAAAAAAGTTTGAATGAAGATTTTATCTGTGGAATTTCTTATTTTTTTTTTATTTTTTAAATTAAACAACCAAAATCGATATTGATTCTCCGCAGGCGAGGGTGCAAATAACACCATCTTATTTTTCGTTATGAATTTTTCGTTAATTTTACACGAGGATTTTTTTTAATTACTCTGGATGACAATAATTATATATATTATTGTATTATATTCTCTACGAAGAATGAAGTATCATATGTGTGCAATAATAATGTATTTATAAATACACCTACGTATATAAACACAAGTGGACTATATACTACATTATCTCTTTACACATAAAAGAAAATTTTTTACAGACCAAAAGAAAGAAGGAAAAAATTCATCGTAAATAATGCTACATTGTTTACTTATCTTAAAAAAAGTATTTCGGTGAAAATAATTTTGAAATTATTATAGAATATCGAATTGAAATTCATTATATTATGATATGCCATTTGTGGAAAAAGGAAATATATTCAGTGTTTTGCATTATATCTTATCTAGATAGTTATATTGATTTATTCTTTTTGTTTTTAATTTCGAATATTTGATAATCAGTTACTAAAATTATCAAAGTAATGGTTTATTCATTTATAACTTACTAGTTATAATTTTCTACTTAAATATTAAAGTTTTGGTATGTATTGTTATAATATATTATTTGAAACATCAACTTTTAAGATATTAAATAATCCGTCTTAAGTATAAACCAATGTTTATGCATTTTAGATTTTGAATGTAGCGAAGAATGTGTTGGTTTTACAAATGTTCTACGATAAATCTTGCTCAGATATATACGAACGGTGCTATTTCTGAAAGGGAATGTTGTTCAGATGATACTTTTGGGAGGTAATTTTTTGATTTTATAAGCGGTTTTCATTAAATCTGGAAAAAAAACCAGAATAAAATATAAGAAAAACAGGAAATTTAAAAAAAATTATGCTTTTATTATTTTTCAATTTTGTTATTTGTTGTAATTCAGTTAAAAATATTCATAGAGATTTGAAATTTGGACAGAAAATTTTTATTTGCTTTTTCTAGATATGATAATATTTTGGAAACATTTTTGCCATTTTTAAGTTTTTTTATACAAATTTTAATATTTTTGTTGAAATTTAGTTAAAAGTATTCGTATTAATTCTATGTATTTAAAGTTTGGACAAAAAATTTATAAAAAAATCAAGCCATTTTTGAGCTATTTATAGATATTTTAATTTCGCGAGTTTTGTACGTAATTTTTAATCGGTAAGTATTCTGTGGTAAAAATGTTAGACTTCACAGAAATGCTTGAAAATTAAACAGGATGTTTATTAAGGTTCAAAATTTGTAGTAAAAAAAAAAGGAAATTTGAGTTTTTTTAATAAAGGAATTTTAATATCAAATTTTGACGAAAATTGTTGAGTAAAAAATTATGAGAAACAAATCTAATTTTCAATTTTTTTTTTTTTGAAATATATGTATATTGACTATTTAAGAACAGCGGTGAAGTCAGAATTGAGCGAATTGATTAAATTTTGAAATTATAGATTTTTGAAGTTCTGATATTACGCGGATATTATATGTTATTAACTATTATATGTTAATTAACTAAATATTGTCATCACAATAGTATGTTTGTTGAAGTCGAATAGTTAGTCTATACGTGCCATCCTAGGGATCCCGAGTTTCGAACCCGGGTCCCAAACAAATGTTTTCGCATATTTTTTTCCTTTTACTTAAACAAAGAAAAAACAAATTCATTTCGGGTATACGTAGAGACCTAAGTTATTGCTCGCTCGGACTATTTTAATCGTAAAATACCCCTCGATTTGTTCTGCAAACTATTCTACTAAAAATCTTGCTCCGATGTATCAAGTGTAGTTTGTTTTCTAAAATCCATGGTAACTTGGGGAGGCAATTTTTTTTTCCTAGGAGTTTTCCCAATAAATGGGAAAAATCGTGAAAAACATGAGAAAACCAGGAAAAATGGGAAAATCGGTAAAATATTAAACAAATATTCTTAAAGAAAATATATAATGCCTATATAATTATTTTACCATAATATGACATATATATTGTTGACAAACCATCAATATTAACTGAAATGCGCTCAGAATTGCTTTTCGTTAGCAATGGTTTATTGTTGATTACAGATATACATTAAATTACCTATAACAGTGGCTGCATCCGATTCCAATAATATATATAAATAATAATCGGGAAAAATGTAGGGAAAACGTAGGAGTAAACACGTCCGTGAAGTTGGTCCCCCGACTATATCCTATCGATTTCAAATCAATTCCAAAATTTAGTAACTATTTAGTAACTAATTGTAACCGTAAACAAACAAGTTGTAATCAAACAGTTTCCGAGAAAAATCATTTTTGACAACTTGAGCTTTCAGAAACTTATATCGGAGCTAGTTTACTAGGGAAAAACGTATCCACAGACTAGAATAAAGAAGAAGAAAAAATTAACAGCATTATAAAACCAATAAATCCCTCGAACGCTCGGAATCTAAAAATGGTTATTTTAAATAAAACTCATACATAAAATAAATATTATGGATATTTGTACTTAGAGTTTTTTGTACATTTCATTTACAAAAATTAAAATTTAAAAGAAATTCGAATTGTCAATAGATGATACGCGTTCTACATAATATTCATTATTTTTTAACTATTTCAATACCTACGCCCACCAAACATTTCAAATAAATGTTAGTAAATTTATTTTTAAACCAAATAAGTGACTACTTCGATATAAACGAAAATCGTGTTATACTCTTTTTCGGTGATTTATATCCGTAAAGTTTCCGGTAAATTTTACAATGTTATGCTGTTATGAAGGTTTTACCTATAGATTTATTTCGCTAAACGATTTTGATTTATCTTCGAAAACTTTTCAAACATATCTACTTTATACTTCCTTAACGGGGTTCGCGTTGGATTTGTAATATTTTCGAGTTGCTCGTATTCAGTAATAGTATTTTTACTGGGTCTTAAATTGGGTATTACTGGGTATTAGATAAAAACCATATTATTTTCTTCTATATACATATAGAAATTCTCGGGAGGTTGGTGATCGTATATTAGTTGTAACACGTTTCGACATGCTGTCCCAGAACTGTCTCTTGTAACGTTTAAGTGGGTTCTAAGCGAATGGATTTTTCATGCATTTAAACCAATAAGCCGGCGAAAAATAAAGATACTTTTACTAAACTAAATTTAATTTCGAAAAAAAATTTGAATTCGTTAACCTATTTTATATGTTTTGTATGAAAAACGTTTTCATTTTTTTATATTCGGAGCGTATCGAGGGAAATCTATTGGTTTCACTATTCCGTGTGTGTATATATTTTTTTTTTTTTATTAATACAGTGCAACTGACAAAAAATGTGGTTTTTTTGATATTTAAAATATTTTTCATAATTCGGGAAAAACTAAATAAGTCGAAATAACGAATTTTTTTTTTTAAAATCTGGCTTAATGATTTCATTATTTTATATTTTTACGGCTTATCTTTTCTACCAGAAATATTTTTCAAATAGAAAAACATCAAGAAATCTTTTTTGTTTAATTTTTAATCTTGTTGGTGACCAAGAAATTTTTTTTTTATAGTCTTTTTTTAATAATTAAGCAAAACCAAAAAAAAAGTAGAAAAAAATAATGAGAAAATGTACGAATATAATTCTATTATTATTTTACATTTCGTTTTTTTAATATAATTAATTTTAAAATATTCTTAGAGATTTAAAATTTTGATGAAAACTTATGTTTACGTGGTAAAACTTTCAGAACATTTGAGCAGTTTTTGAGCTACGATTTAATGATATAATGATAGACATAACAGGTTTTTACGTTATTTTTATTTGGTAGGTATTTTGCAGATAAATTGTTAGACTTAACAGAAATATTTCAAAATTGATGAGGTTCATTATAAGTCATACTTAGTGGTCAAAAAAAAAAAAAAAATAAATAATTTAGTTCAATGTAGTATTTTTTTTTTATAAGTTTCAAAATAAAATTTTAATATAATTGAATATTATTTTATCATAGTATGATATATATGATATAATATATTGTTGAAAAAGCAAGACTATCGACTGAACTCCGCTCAGAATCGTTTTTTCGTTAGCAATGGCTAATCGTTGCGTATATATTTACATTAAATTTTCCCTCTATAACCTTTCTAACTTCTCATCTACAATAGTGGGCCGTGTGCGAAGTACGTGGCCCAAGTCCGTCTTTTTTTCACTTTATTCGAAACTATATTTCAAGACGATAATTACTATTTAATACTTATTATATATATATACTTATTATTATATATTTAAATACCACTTGTGTTTGATTTATTATTTTTACAATATAAATAATTGTATAATCTTATGCATAGAAATACAGGTGTATATCATTATTATCACTTGAAAAAATAACGCAAAGAAACAAAAACCACATTTCTTAAATATTACTATAATCATCCCTTGGGATTCAATCAGAACTTAAGATAACCTCGTTCATGTCTTTTATCAGTAATGGATAAACATAATATGTTAAGTTAGGTTACCTACCTATACCTAATTTCAATGTTGTAAAAATTTTAAATTCCTCCATTTCAGTTTGTTTTTCCTTTTCAATTTGTTTTAAAGTTATTTAATTAAATTAGATTAGTATTATACTTGAACTACGATATCTATATTATATAGTTGTAGTTCAAATTATATCTTGCGTATACTCTATTGTTATATGCAAATCTTACTGTGTAAAATGCTCATTTCCTCGAAACAAATATATAATATAATACATATAAGATGTTAAATTACTGTAATACTGTATAACTATTTAAGCTATTAAATAATACTACGTTATTTTCCAAACTAATTTTGAAACTATAATACTCGTATAATCGATGCATATATTATATTTATTAGAATACAAAGTGTAGATTTTGGTTAAAATAATCATAAGTAATTCTCTATTATACAGAGTGATGTTTTTATCAAGACCAATGTGGATCTACGAATATCTTTAGTAAAATTGATTTTGGTTTTTTTTTCAATTTTCTATTATAGAATCGTTTAACGATTTAATATTTACAATCTATTACTTTTATTTCGTATACCATTGAAGCATATAATATTATCAACTTTTGATTTTCAAATAGCAACCATCTTTTTCATACTGGGAATCTTTTCAATGTTTTTTTTTATCGAATATCCGTGTTGAAAGGTTGATTGATTGCAATTTGAAAAGCTTAAATGCAAATAATACTTATTATTATATAATTATATAAGGATAATAGTGGTAAAAATTTGAAAATAGTGTTAAAATAATGCTTAAACTATACCATAAATCTAACGATTGAAAAAAAAAAACAGAAATCAAATAAACTTAAAAAAAATTCTCAGAGAAAATTGCTGGATCACGGTAAAAAAAATAATCATCCGGTATTTTCGTCGAAAGTGATTATTAATATAATATAATGTAATTTTTTGCTACAATATTTTATTATAATGAAAAAAAACTAAATAAACTATAAATTCAAATTCTTCTTTTTAGCACCTACCTATTATTTAGCAATTAAGTATACTACGTATTATTCTTTCGTTTAGTATTATTTATTATTATTACGTCGTTAAATTATATTTAAAACATTTTAATAGGTTATGAAATACCTGTCCTTCGTATAAAACTGATATAAATCCATCGGTCTACTACGGTGTCGGTCTTGTTTCCATTATCATAATATTCCAACCGCGCATTCTAGGAAATTCGACTAAACACTACCTATACCTACCAACCTACCTACGACCTTTTGTCGACGGCTATCGATCAGTTCAAATTTGTATGCATACGAATGCCCACACTGATTATTTTTATCATAATTATTATATAGAGTATTAAGTATTTTACCGAAACGTTGTAACGATTGCATATTCGGAAAATATGTGATTCGATCTGTCGGATTCGTTTTCTACACATACAATTATAAATTATTTTAAGCGATTTTCGTGTTGTTTGTACGGTTTTAATGTTAAAATAAAAAAGTAATCAATATTTTCATGGAATTATTTATCGAGAAAAATGCGTACGAATACGATGTATGAGAATGATGAGGTATGAACACGTCAAAATATAATATGTGTGTATCTTTAGACGAAAAAAGCCACCCCTGTCGAATACGATGAAGAATCAATCATATCTATATAATATATATTACATAAGATCGTGACACCAGTTCCACTTAAGGCTTACTTTTGGGGATCACACAGGATTTTTACAGAAGACAGATTTATAATGAGAGTATTTTATGGAACGCTAGGCTAGATCTCTTATAAATATAACATAGAGAATGTTTGTCTCCCTATCGTCTACGATTTTCATTTCAATTGGCTCAAGATAGTTTTCTTGTATAGATTTGTATACTATAGAATGGTTTGATTATTTTTTTAAAAAAAAAATTTAATCAATTTCAAAAAATCGAATAAAACATCAGATCGATACTATATCGTTGTTGAATTCTATTAAAATAAAGACGGACATACTTTGCACGATGAAGGTGAAAAGTTGAGCAGGTAGGATATAGAGGAAATATTTATATCTGTACGTAACGATTAAACATTACTAGTGAAAAACGATTCTGACTGGAGTTTGGTTATACTCGTACATGTTTTAAAAGACCATAATATTTACGATTTTCGTCGTTGTTTGATATTAAAATTTTAAAAAAAAAAATTCTACATTGCGCAAATTTTTTTTTTTTGACTACGACTTATAATGAACCTCTTGTTAAATTTTCAAGTATTTCTGTTTAGTACAACAATTTTATCTACAGCGTACCTACCGAATTTAAATTATATATAAAACTCGTAATATTAAAGTGTCTATAAATAGCTTAAAAATGGCTCAAATGTTTTCAAACGTCTAGAAAAACCATTTTAAGTTTTTTATTTAAATTTCAAGTCCCTACGAGTATTTATAACTGAACCACAAAATACAAAAAAACAAACGGATAAACAACACACGATGTGTGGGCCATTATTGCAGGTGAGAAGTTGGGAAGGTAGAGTGGAAATTTAATGTATATTTGTATATTTTTATGCAAAGATTGATCATTGCTAACGAGAAACGATTTTGAACGAAGTTTGATTATACATGTTTTGAAAAGCCGAAATATTTACGATTTGAAAATAATAAATTTTGTATACTTCCCGTTTTCTCTACGTTTTTTACTATTACGAAAACTCTTAGGAAAATCCAAAAATGACCTCTTTATAGTACCACCTCGTAAATTAAAAATCCAGAATGGTATCCAATAACAACAGGTAAAATTTTCGTGAAGTTATTCGTAAAAAACGATCGAATATAAGGAATGTGACAAAACGATGAGTTTGGTGACGAGGAACTTTTAAAGCGAACCTTGAGCTTTTTATACTCGAAAATAAGTCAAAGGAATTTACTTCAACATTTTACGTAAAACGACGTGAATTCCGACTGTATCTAACAATTTTTATCCGAAACAAAATAACTGTTCTCGTTTTTTCTTTAGAATTGTTCAAATAATAATAATCACTACGGCGTACCGATCTGTAAACATTAACAAACCCATAAGTATATTATTATATATTTATAAATTTCAATTCTTATTTCTGTACACAGATTGATGGTATGATCTACATATACACGTTTGTGTGACAGCGATGTTATAAAAATGAAAGATCTATTTCTTTCTCATTAAAAAAATACAAAAATACTAGGTATCTGATATCCATATAAAGACATTTAACGTTATACATAAGCAAAATATGTTTGATTCGCGTTTTTCAGGGTGGAAAAATAAGATTACGAATAAGTCACTAAACTTAGATAAAAAAAAAAAATCCAACCTAGAGTTTGTATAACCTTATAAAACGGTGATTTGTTTTTTTTTGGTTTTTAATTTAAAATTCGTTAATTCGTTATTTTATATCGTTGTATTATTTTTAAGTGTCGTTATATAATTGCATCAATTTATGTATCACCTACTATATAATATACGATAATTTGTGCGATGAGTGTTGACAACATTTTAACGGGGTATTCTTTATTTTTTTTATATGGTTATTAAATCTTTCCGGATAATAGATACACACACAGAGTGGTTTTGAATGTATGTTTATTTATGAAGTGCAGTAGTGCTATATTTGAACATCGAAATTCACGGTACATTATTACGGAAGAAAAGTGAACATTCATATTATATTCGGAAATACGATTGCTGAAATCTGCCACAATATTTCACCAGCTCTTCCATAGCTGGATTTTTAAGGATGATTAAAAAATAACAAATGTTCCGAAATAACACGCAAATGAAAATAATTATATTATATGATGATTAATTCGTTATTTATACTCGGTAGGTTCCGCTGATTGCTGAAACAAAACAGATAATAATTGATATTCACGCGAAAATGTCGACAATAATCGCCCACGCCGCCGCCAGTCGCGATGAACGAACGTACCCTGTATATTTTCGTTTCTCGTGTAAACCACGAGTAATTTATTAAAATTCTATAATAACGGAGTGGACCGGCGCGTGGATGACTGGCCTCGGTCCTATTCGTTTTATTACCTCTTTGGGCCGACACCAAAACCCCGAGAGCGTGAGAATAATATAATATACGCGTATAATAGTAATAATAACAATAATATCGTCGTTGTTGTATAGATACGCACTCTATATTTAGCGTAACATAATGTATAATATTATACATTATGCTATGTCTTCACACGTGTTATTTTATATCCTAAAATATAGTGTGATTGATTAAAAACAAAAAAAAATCAGCTGATGCACATAAGCGGAAATGTTCCATAATTTTAAAGGGGTGCTAATCTTTTAATATACTTTATCACATATCAAAGCGCTTGCAAAGATCATCTTACCTTAAACTAAGTGCGATTTATTTTAGAGATCCCATACCGGCTATATTATAAATATGTATGACTAGGTGTGTAATAATATTTGTTAAATTTATGATTTAAGAAATATAGGTAGATGGAAACTTTATTAATCACCGAAATAATTCAAGCAATATCAATTAATTTAATTTTAATAACGAAATTTAAATTTAAAAATTGCATTTGATAATGTTTTAAGAATTACAAAAACGTACAAATTATTTACAACAATAATCTAGAAACATTAAAATAAATTACAAATTGAAAAAAATATGTTAAGTCGTTAGATATACATTCATAGACCGAGAGGTGATGGGGGTTTTAAAATAATTGTACTTTTTTTTTTATTATACGTGCTTCAAATAATCATATTTTAATTGAAAGATACTACCTATGTATTATATATTACCTTATTATTTATTATTTGTAGTAGGTAGTGACCAGTGACCGCTTTACACTTAGTATACTCGAGGGTCTAGTTTCTCTGTTTATTCGTTTTAAGGAGGCTTTGCCCATTTAAGCCCTTCTCCCTAATTTTTGCCTATGGCGGTGCAGTCGAAACTATTTCCGATCGACGACGCAATTATACTGCTCGCTCGATATAATTATTATTCACGCCAGTGTTCCACGTGTGTGCAATACGTGTATAAGTTTAGGTATACGACCGGGTATCTACGTGTAATTATTCACCGTTTTGCCGCAGCTTTCCGAAAGTAATTGCATATTTTTCGCGAACGTATATAAAGTTATTCGGGAACGTTTGTCGTAAACCCGGAATGCGAGTTGTACGTACAACAGCTTTGTGTATTTTGCTGATGACGCACAACAACAATATACCAACAGCAACAACAATAAAAAGGAATTTGTTTATTTAAGCCCACGTTTTGTTTCTCCGACGTCTGTTCGCGCGTGTCTAGCTAAAAAAAAAAAAACCCCTTAAACGAAGAGAGCTGATACCCCCGTAGGGTGTGATACAGTTGTAGGAGGCTAGTCGAAAAAGAGTAGGATTTATATCTGTGCACTAATATAAATCGTTACCGACGAAATACGATCCTGAGTCTGTAGTTAAAGATGCTTTTAATATGATTCTTACGTTTTTCGTCGAAATGTAAGCTTAAAAAGCATATAGAAAACAAAAACGACTACTTTACAATTTTTTTCCACTAAATGATATTAATAAAAAAACAATAAAATCGAAAATAATCGTTAACTTTCCAGTTTTCCTACGGGTTTTTCCGATTTTACCCAATAATTAAGAAAACTACAAGAAAAATAACAAAAAGAAAAAATATTTCCATATCAGAAAATATATTACTTTTGACATATTTTCAATAATTATGGTTTAAATTATTCGAAGCGAGATTTTCGGTAGAAATATAACATTTTAAAAAATCAATAGGTAATATCAAAACTTTTATTGCCGTAAATTTGTCCCTTTTTTCTTTAGGCATGTTCTTTCTCCTATTAATCTACCTTCCCAATCATTATGAAAAGTGAAATGAAAATTAAAAAAAAACTTTTCAATGCACTAATTAGATCCAAAATGCTACGAAAAAATCTTTCTTTCGTTTTATGACTGGAGCAAGATTTTTTGTAAAAATAGTTGTTTATAGACAGAGAAAAGAAAAATTTGCACGCATCATAGTTAAATCTACGTTCAGAATCTAAAAAAAAAATAAATATGTCAAGCCGTTTGGGTGTGATTTGGCATTTTGTAAAGAAAATAAAAACAAAATTGCGTTATATTATTGTTTATTAGTTGTATAGTGATGGACGTATAAGATATTTTACTATTTTATTTGAAGGATGGAAAAGTGTTATTTGTTCCATTATTACTTTTAACTTTATTTTTGAGTAGGAATTTTGATTAACGGATATCAACGATGGGTAAACTTATTTTTGGTATAGATCTGCTAAGAATATATTTTTCCTTTAAGGATCTACTTTCATTAAAAAATGTATTATTATTAATTACCTAATAGGTTAGGTCAGGTACATGTTTTTTTGGTATACTTGTACAAAAAATAAAACTAAAATGTATAGTTAAAAAATGTTTTTTTATCACAATTTTCTTTACACTCAAATATAAACTAAATATATCAGAAATTAAATGGCTTATTAATATGCCGCGCGCCGTACTACCACACAAATGATACTCTATTCCTCTTTTCCAGCCCAAACCTAAAAATGGAATATATCGTTAACAGATTGACGAAAATCAAAAATTTCAACACTAAAATGTATTTAAACTAACACTCCATACATTCATGGAATTTTTAAAATAGGTTGCCATTTGAATATTAAAAATAGGTAGTGGTTTTACCCCCAAACATAAAGGTGAGAGGGAAATAGACTAAATAAATCGAGAATGTGTAAAATCGCGAAATAAAAGTTTTAGAATTGAGTTTATTGCTATACACAATTTGATCTTTTGGTATTTACTAGGAAAGCTTACGATAATCTTAAAAAAAATGCACTTTCACAACAAATTATCGTACTTAATAAAGTAAAAAAAAAATATTTACTCTTAGAAGAAACATCAAGGATCCATGAGTCATATATAGACATTATTATTAGGTATTTGTTGAATCATCATCAATTACGAAATAGGTACAAATTTTACAAAAATTAATGAAAATAAATTTCATTGAAAAATAGATTTCAAAAACGAAATAGTAGGTACTTTGATGAAACTGTCCCAAAAAGTAAGCTTGTGGATGGGAGCAGCGAGTTGAAAAAAAAACAGTTATACAATATAAATTAAAAACAATACTAAACATAGGTGCACGCAAATCCAAAATTAAAAATTAAACAATTACTAAATGCTAAACGCTATGTTTAATGTAACATATAAAATAAAACTTAATTCATAAAATATTTAAATCTAAATTATTTACATAGTTTAAAAATGATTTTTTATTATAAAAAGTAGATATATCAAGATTTAATCGTCTTAAGAGATTAACATATATACATAAAATATTTTTTTCACCGAACAATTTCTTATTTGCCTGTGTATTAAGGTTTACTCCATGTTTTTATCTTGTGTGATAGTGATGTTTAGGTTTATGAGCATTCAAATAAACTTTTTGTTTTTTTTTTTTTTAATTATTCGTACAATTTTGTTCAAAATTATACCATATATGTAATACGTTTTTTAGAAAATCGGAATACTTACATGATAAAAAATATTATATGTAAAAAGAAAATAACAATAATAACATTTCATCGCTTGAAAACATTGAAACGGCCGTTCCGATACTGCATGTATATTGGTGTACTAAAAGTCATTTACCATGCAACACTCCGAAACGTAAAACGTTTAACTATATCGTCGAAAAAAGACATTTTCTATATTATATCACATCAGCCGGCGTTTTGTTTGTGCTATAAACACAAACTGAATTTGACGGGTACGATAATAGGTATAAATATACGAGTATTATACAAACGAGTAGTATAATATGATCGTTTGGTAATTATCGTTTCGATTCATGAACCGCATAGTCTAACAAAAATATAGAAATACAAGTCGGGTACGATAATATTTAATATTATAATATAATTTTTATGGATTCCCTGCGGAAAATCGCTGGGGGTAAAATATGGACTTTACGTGAGTACGTATTTATATATAGAATGATTTTTTTAAGCATAATCACACCATTTTTGTGGTTAAATTATACATACAAATTCAAATAAAATTCTGATTTTCGACATTTTTAAGCGTATCTTAGTGAAAGACGATATTTTATTTATGTTTATTTAAAGCAGAATAACTTAGAAAATTTCGTTCGAATCTCGATTACGATATGTCAAAATGTTTAGAAAAATTATCTGATTGATCATTTATATTAAAACATGTAGGTTCTAATTTGGAAAACCACAGATGGTATCGTCACATAATACTCCTTAAATGCTGTGAAAAATCCAAGTGTGCCAAAATTTCATCTTTTACTGCACGTACAAATTCAAAATATCGGAATTTGAATATAGTTATACACTATACATTTAACCGAAAATTGGGGTGAGTATAGTATGGACCAAAAATAACTTATTTTCGTTCGATCTCTTCGTTCTTTTAGTATGTTGCTTCTGGGAGTATGCTAAAATAACCAAAATTATTTCATAATTTTTGGATGATATTTAAGCGTAGCTAGCAACCCGTTTACGAAAAAAGTGATGTTTTTTAAAGCATAAATAACAATTTTATCAACAAGTTGTTTTTATAAAAATAATTAGTATGAGTAGACTTACATACCTAAAAATATTAATGTTTATCTGACGTTAGATACCGACATTTTTAATATTTATTAAAAATCAAAAAAAAAAAAAACAATATTTAAAAGTAAATGAGTACTCATATTCATTATTTTTATAAAAACAACTTGTTGATAAAATTGTTATTTTTGCTTTTAAAGAAATTAAAAACTAAAAAAAAATGTCACTGTTTTCGTAATAGGGTTGATTACTATACTCAAATATCATCCAAAAGTTATGAACAAATTTGGGAAATGTGTATACATTCTTAAAAATAACATACAAAACGATCGAAGAAATCGAATGAAAAAAGTTAATTTTTTTGATCCACCCTAGTGAAAATGCTTAAAAAATCATCATGTATAAGATATAGATTTTTGGATAACGCGTTTTTTTATTTTCCATGGGGTGCAAAAATTTTTGTTCATCTCGAATAATCGGCGAAAAATAAACGTGTTCGATATGGTCGCCATTAAAATACGTCATATACAGACTGAATACAGGGTCTCGCAAATTTAACGTTACGGTTTGAAGGTTGGAGATTGGAGTACTCCATATATTATTTATCCTACTCTCAAGACGATAATGTATAATACAGTTTGGTAAGTCCTGTATATTATATCATTTCACTAAGAAAACGGTATCGCCCACAGTATAATAATAATGATTGGACGTCATGTTAATATTTCGTAAATAGTGAGCGCGAGATGAATTATTCAATAAACCAGTGAAGTTTAAAGGGAGACCTTCTGATAATGTAATATAAATATATAGGGCCTTTGTAGTTTGTATAATGAGAATAATGTTCATTCATACGAAAATTCAATATTGATGACGAATTTAAATAAATCGAGTGGCAAAACTGCGGCAAAAATGTTACCGAACAATATTATTATCCTATATACAGCTGATGCATATTAGTTTCGAAAATCTCAACATAATTTTTACATTTATATGATATTATTGCAGAAAAATGCACTTAAATAATATATCGAAAACTATTAATAATTACCTGCAAATAGTTTTTTTTTTCAGTAAAATATCACGATTCAACGAAAATCAACATAGATACAGGATGATTATTTTATTTTGATCTAACTTTACAATGATTTTGAGTAAATTTGTTTTTGTTATGCTTTTTTGTTTTTGAGATTCGAAGAGTATTTTTGGATTCACATTGATGTGCTTTTATTTTTATTTTTTCTATTTTTGAGCAACTTTTCTACCAGAAATCTCGCTTTAGTCAAAAAATGACAAGAGACTTATTTTGTTGAATTTTTGTTCTAGTTGGTGCACCGTTTCTTACCTTATAAAAATTATGCATTTTAATGATAATAATATTTTCGACGAATGGACGAAGATAGAATTTTAGAATTTTAAAGTTTTAGTTCGTACAGCCTTCCAAAAATAATTTTCTATTTAAATAATTTATTTTCAACGTAATAATTTTACTGTGATGTGTCTGATGTACATTTTTTTTATTTTTAATTATTTAAACAGATGTTATCATTTTAAATCATCTTGAGTGTGATAAACTAGCATAAAAAAACGGAAAAACTGTGCACATTTCTTAAATAAATATTTAATATTATTCAATTAATAAAATAACGCGTATATATATTATTATTTCATGGTATCTGATTTAAAAATTATAAAATTCAATGTTCAGAATATGAATATCATAAGGTATAATATGGACTAAAAGATTAAGCATTTCTAATACGAAATACGAAGTTTTCGATTAAATAAAAAACATTACACTTATATATTACATTCGATGAGTCCTGCGGTGGGAAACGTGTGAACTGTCAGAATAGATTAGGTACTACGGCGTACAGAGAAATAACGGAACGAGAGGACTAACGAAACGAAAAACGAGAAAAAACGATTTTCTACAGACTTAAGCGAAGGACGAAGTTAACAGACAGATTCGTGATGAAAAATACATTTCAAAGGAGACTAATCGAAATATAAATAAACACTGAATTAAACATTGTTTTCTATGGACTAAAATATACAAATTGCATACATTGAGGGTGTCAACGATAATATAATTATATTATTATATTATATTATATTATATTATACGAATATTGTAATAATATTGATGGCAAACGTTTTTTTAACATTTATTTAGTGCGAAAAAATACAAATAAATAATAATGATATTTAGGTGTAGGTATTACTATGTGGGCGTGTGGATAATATACTACGTTTTATATATTGATATATTTTATGATATTCTCGCTTTGTCGTCATAATAATAAAATAAAGTAATACGAATTATGATTATGGTTTTTTTTTTTCTAGACATTTTTATGTTCTATTCGTTCATGAGCTATCGCGTATAGAAAAGTAGGAAATCAACATTGTTTATTTATAGTAATACATACGTATAATATACATGTATAATAAATTCTATATAGTCGTCGTTTGAGTCAAAAAAATATTCATAATATATACCAGAACTTGAAAAAGTGTGATACAAAAACGAATGTGTTCACGATTGAAGGTCATTTTAAATAAAGCTAGTAATTTTCCAGTCTTAAAACGTTAATTATTTTCTTATTTTAAATTTTGTTTTTACAAAACACCTATAGAAGCCAAATTCAAGCAGACCACAATTTTTAAAAAAAAATGTTGTCTTGTTGGTGTGAACGGAAATGGTTTATTGACTTTCTGTATAATTTTCGGAAGAAACTAATTCAAGTGTAGCATTTTTTTCTCAATAACATTATAATAATTACATAAATATGTGGTTTTCTCTCGATTTCATAAAAGGTGTTTTAATCTCTAAAATCCCTATGAAAGCTTTTTCCTTTTTTTTTCACCGAAGAAAATCATCGGTTTCGTTATTTTTTTTTTTATTTGACATTCTTCAATCCGTCATTCGGCATTCCTCAATTTGTCGATGACCAGACGTGTTGTAATTCCCCGAGGAATGATCGAACAGGATCACTACCGTTGTTTTAATAATTAATCGAGTTGAATCCTATTTTCTTTATCCATCTCTTTTTTTTTCTCCCCATTTCACCGGATTAACCTGTCCGAGTAATAAACGATACATATACGTGATGTATTTTCTCGAGAAATCCGAAGTAGGTACTCATTTTATCTAAATTACGGAAATTTCTATTCAATCGTGATTCACATAAGTATTTTTTTTTATCAGTGTTAATTTATGAAAAAATAAAACATAATTTTTCTAAAATTTGTTTACAATAAACGAGCGTTTATTATTTGTATTCATTATAATAATTATATCAGTACCTACTGACAAGCATAATATGTTTATGATGAAATATAAATGTACGTGAATAGGATAATCGCATAATAATATGTATTAGGTACCGTCAACATCTTTGACGTTTGTAATATTATTTACCTAGGATATTAAGCGGTTTTAGGTACATAAAAAAAATTCAATACCTATCGAAATAAGTGTAGCTCAAACGTAAATTTAAAATTAATCAGAAAACATACAGATAATAAGCTTATTATTTTTTGGTTGATCGTTATTTAGCTTGAAACTTATTTTCATAACTTGTTTAATTTATATTTTCGTAACGCTACTATTAAATTCTACGTATGAATTAAAATATTTTATTTTTTTTCCAACTGGACACGACAAATTATGAATTCATTAGGTTTTTTCTACGCCTTTGGTTTATAAACAGATAAATTTATTTTTTTTTTAAATTTTCGCGTTTCGTATATCTAATATAAACGGTACCTTCCCTATTAGCAATAAGTCGTATGTGACGGGTCTAAATTTTTATTTATTTATGTACATTACATTATATTTATACTTTGTGCAATTAAGATTGCCTAATTCATTTAATTACAACCGTATAAGTTTCATCTAGATTATTTATGTGCCGACCTACAACCAGTGTTTATCTAGTTCTTTTGAAAAAGTTATTCGTTCCGTTTCTCGTTCCTTAAAAAAAAGATCAATTCGTTCTTTTGCCGTGTTTTTAAAAAATGAACGAGTTTCTTTCTTGGTCCAGATTAAAAATAGCCGAAAGAAATAATAGTACTAAAACACCTACTGTTGTAGATTGCTGGATTCTATTTTTTCCGGGCCGTTCAGATGCATGCCTATTCGCTCCTGATACAAATTAGAAACAATGAAAACGGTAACGCTGTAAATATTTATCATCGGGTTTTTCCCAATTATTTTAAAAAAACCCTAGGAAAATCAAAAAATGACCGCTCTATAAAATACCAACTAGAAAAAAATTCCTTTCAGAAAAGGTATTAAACTTTACACATCGGAGCGAAATTTCTTTTGGAAAAGTTGTTTACCGACAGAAAAAAACACATATAATAAATCACCAATAAATCTCTCGCGATGCTCCGAATCTACAATAACATCAATCGAATCGGGTGTGAAACGAGATTATAACTTTTAGAGAGCCTAGACTTTGATAACCGTAAAAACAAATTTAAAAATCTCTTTCACATTTGTGATCTCCACTATTCATTATTGTTCGTTTTGCTGATCGCTATATCCTTTTGTCACCTTTTTATATTATAAAAGTTGCTGTAAAAAAAGTAAAAATATAATGTAATTCGATTACGTTGATGTTTTCATATTATCAAGTGTGGACATGTTGATTTTTCTTTTTATTTAAAAGCTCCGAAAAAAAATACTCACAATTGTAAGTAATAGCATTACCAAATCAATAATTTTTCATTACTTTCAATTATATTTCGAATTGAAATTTTAGATCCGGAACGATTTTTGCGTTTAATTTAACGAATTGCGTTTTATACGCATCGTACCTATAAGGTTAACTATATACAATCGTGTAATCGTGCTATATAAATGTTTTATCAAAATAGTAGGTCCGGTTTTTTTTTTTAAAGGGTGTATTTTGTTTGATATAAAAATAGCGTATAGAACTAATTATATTAAGTACTAATTCAAGAAAGTTTTAGTAACGTTACTAAATCATAAACTATCATTCTTACTGCTGTTTATTTAAAATTTTCTGTAAATTACGCTATTATAAACTTTCGTTTAAATACTCGACTAATAGAATTTAAATTGCAATTTTCGAAACTTATATTTAAATAATTATGTTTAAAAAATCAGTCATATTATATCATAGTTTCCTATATTTTTTCGCTTCGTTCAGAATCTAGAAATAATGTCTGTGATTGGTATGAATTATTTACTATTTATTATTCACTTGGATAAACTGCGATAAATCAATTTCATTGATCGACGCAGTTGATGAGCGGTTATCGTACGATTATTAAGGTACCTATTTTAACGGATTAGGATTTGTTATTGTAAATTTAAAATATCAAACCATCCTTTTTCCCTCAATAAATCTCCAGAACTTGAATTTGGCTATATATAATAAAATGTTATAAAAGTATATATATTTTTAATTACTAGCAAATTAAATATACTGTATAGTTCATAAATCCTTTAGATGTTTAGAAATTAAGACACAATTATATTTCGATTGTACTGAAGAGAAGTCGTAGATAATGCTATTATATCGTACAGAGTGATCAAAACAACGTAATACAGTCGTTATGTCGGAAAGTATTGACTTTTTTTCGGAATTCGTTTATGGGAAATTAAGTATTAAGTGTTATATTACCGTTAATTTTGTCACCTTTTTATTAATCTTGTATTGAATATAAGTATACGGAATAATATTTATATGTAAACCAACGTATTCGATCAAAGTCGATTATTTACATACTATAATGAATTAATAATAGGTAAGTACTTATGAAGTAAATTTGATCACTTTCGAGCACTGTTAAGTTTTGAAAGGTCATCGTATTTACGATTTTCGGCGAAATTTGATATTAAAACTCTTTTAGAAGAAAATACTATATTACACTATTACACTCAATTATTTTTTTTTTAAAAACTTAAGTACAACTAACTATTAACCACTTAAATTTTTAATCATTTCTGTTTGGCCAATTAATTACAACAAAACCGAAAAAAAAAACGTAGATAGAACGGGAAAATTTACGAAAATAATGCTCTCATTACATTCAATTTTGTTTTTTTAATTTAATTTAGTTTAAAATATTCATAAAGATTTTAAATTTTTGAGCTATTTATAGACGTTTAAATTTTGCGAGCTGTTTACGTAATTTTTATTCATTAGATACTCTGTAAATATAATTGTAGAACCAAATAAAAATGCTTGAACATTTAAGGGATGTATTATATGTCACAGTAATGAGTTTAATGTAGAATTTTTTATATAAGAATTTTAATATCAAATTTTTACAAAAATCATAAATATTTTGGCTTTTCAAATAATCGAACTCTTTTCAGAATCGCTTTTTGTTAGTAATAACTAATCGTTTTATATAGGATATACATTAAATACCCCTATGTATCCTGCCTTCTCAACTCCTCACCTACAACAGTGGCATATTTAAATATATTTATAACAAATGTGAAATAAAATATATTGCTACGCTGCCTGTTTTGCCATCATTCCGAATATAATGATCAGTAACTTTTCAAAAAATTAATTTTCATTTTTAAACGCAGTGCAGTACCCTTAAAAATAATGTGCTCTTATAATTTTATAATATATGCTTTTACTCTAAAATTAAAATTACTCAAATTATACTCAGTCTACGTAACCATAATATTTTTACTATGTTGCCTGTTATTGGCCTTTATGTATGAGCTTTAGGCGTTAAGCCCTCCTAAAAATTCCAATAGCCTCCCCGAAATACTCCAAAGTTTTTTTTAAACTTATTACATTTTTTAATATTTTATGATGCAGGGTAAACATTTGTTTGTAATAAAAAATTAATTATTACCAATAAATTTACTGTTGGTGAAAATCAAATAACGAGAATTTAAAATAATAGTCACGGTTTTATATCAATGAACCAATATACAAGCGGAATATCTTACTGAGCATTCGTTTTTGTATTTTTAAGAAAGCGTAATTCATGATTGTACACATTTTATTTATCATAATGTTATTTATAAATTATAATATCATTGTAATATTGCACTTTGTAATTTGTAGCTCATAACATAATAGGTACTGCCTATATATTAGGCAATAGTAGGTTGTGTGCCCCAATAATAATTCATTTTCTCGTTGAGTGTAGATAAGGCCGTGCATTTATAAAAAATTAAAGACGCCACCGTTAAATAAAAATATAATATCCGTAGAATCCAAATTAAACTGCAGTCAGTGGCGCCACTTTAGTTTTTGAGGGGTGAGAGCGGGTTAAAGTTTTGACCAGTCCATAAAAAATTTAAAAAAACCACTTGCTAATTTATGCGTTACAATTACATTTTAATCTCAATATAAATATACTTTTTATATCATTGTATACTTACTACCTATCCTATGCATAAATAGCCCATTTTGTTGAGGATCGACAATAACTAAATAATAAATATATATATATATATATATATGTAGAGGGATACCTAAATATATTACCTATTGTCTACTATACGAAGACTTAGTTTAAGTGGACTTTCACCCGAATTTATGTCTTTTTTTCGCCAAAATGTATGGAGTATAAATGTACAATAAAATCATAATACATAATGGCATGAATCATGTTTGTAGACTTGAGGCTCAAAACTATCACGACCCCATCCCATACCCTAAATGAGGTAAATGCCTCCGTTTCGTCTTACAATTTTTAGGTGTTTATTACTTTCACAATCGCTTCATTGTGCGTAAGGTAAGGGAGGTGTTTTAACTTGTTTGTACCCGTAGATATTGTGATGGTTATAAATAATTATAATAGTAATTACTACCTAATCATACCATATTGACAACCGATTTTGATGTTTTCCAGATGTTGAACTAGCTGCTATTGTTGAAAGTGACATATCGAATTTACGCGTTTGACCGACAATGACCTGCAAAGTAGAGGGCAGTCGTCTATAGGGGAATTAGTCAAGTGTGTGTGAAGTACCTTTATTTACGAATATTGGTAACGAACTCGGCAAACCGTACCTGTATAATGCTGAACTCGGTTATCAACCCTGCCGGCCCCCCTCCCGTAATCAGGTGGCCCGCCGATGGCGTACACAATGACACCGGGGATTCGGCACCTAACGCGACCAACCTCTCTCATGATATGGTATTCAACGAAGGTCACGTGGTAACTATAGTCACGTACAGTATACTCATGGTCATTTCGGCCATTGGAAACATCACAGTGCTATCTATTATCCTCAAACGCAGACGCAAGGCCGGCACTAGGATTCACGCCATGCTCATGCACCTGGCGATCGCCGATCTGTTGGTGAGTTTCAAATATCCATTATAATTTACTCACCTTCCCCGCACGGATTTTGTTTTGAACTCTGCGACACTACTCGCAATAGCTAATTCGATGGTTTTTACCGCATCAATATAATATATATTTGGTTTAGGTAACCGTTTTTTTTTTTTTTTTTTTAGTAGTCATTTTCTTCCAAAAATGAGGTACCGTTTTCCTCAATTGTCCAAATTTTTCTTCATTACCTCTTAATTATTTTTATGTTTATATTAAAAATATTTTTCCAAACGTTTCTAGAAATCAAGACTAGATTATTCAGTTGAAAAGTTTAACCGTTAAGTTATATTTAATTTTTCACAATAACTTTAAAAGACGTAATATTTTTTATGTACCAAAAATTAATTAATTATATTAATAAATATAATAACAAAGTAAAAACTTTGTCCGAACCGTGTAATATGTAGCTTTAAACTGATTTTAATATTCGGGGCAAAATATATACATGAGTCTATATTATGAAGCCATTTTATTTTTTCAAAGAAAATAGACTCTGGAGAAAAACAATATCTTAGTATAAAAATAGTATTTTTAGAGATAAATAGTTCAAGCCAAAATGTTATGAATATTTTGGTGATCAGGTCAGATGGATGAGATTCAATAAAATGTGTTCACTGATTAACACGATAATCCTATCTACAAAATGGCGCGGGGGTTGAATTGTTTTATTAGAAAAAAAAAAACCAGGAAAACTATTACATGTATGGTTAAAACAGACACGTACCTTGTGAAAATCGTTTATCAAAAATCGACACGATCAAAATGATTTTACAGTAAATCACCAATTACATCACGTGACACGTAAATAGCAGGTGTATCTCGGTTTACAGTGGATTATCGTTGGGGATTTTGATTTTGACACCAACGTGTTTCGATATTTATGGAATTTACTATCGTAACAGCCCGCTTAAATAAGTAGTCCCTACGTAATATTGTATCTAAACAACGTTACTATTATTACCTAGCTCTTATTTTCGACCAAAAATATAAAATTAAATTAAATTATAATTAAAATTTTGTACTGACGTACAAAGTATAAAATAAAAAGGTTTCCTTTTATGCTTGCCAGTCTAAATAATTTATTCACACAAAAATTACAACTGATGTATTTTGGGACTGTTGGCGTGGGAGAAAATGTTAAAAATGTTTTATTGTATATTATTATAATAACTCGAGAATGATGGTGATAAATTACCATATTTTTACAACGATTCCGTACTTCACGAAAAACTTTACCTATCTACGCATTTACAAAACGTATTTCCGGGTTATAAATATTTGTAAAAAAAATAAAACAACTGAACAAAGATTATTGAAACACAACAATTATATTATAGTTCTATTAAATTCTTCAAATTTGTAAACTACAAGAATCACATCTCATTATTGAAGTTCAAAATCAACTTATGAAATAATAGTTTAAATGTTTATTATGTTTTCGTTCTTTTTTTAACTAAAACAAAGTATTAAATCCAATTTGTCTACCTTTTTAATTAGATTTATTTGATTTGATTAACAACTATATCGTCGCTTATTCTCCAGTTTATGCAATTTCACAGAATTATAATAAAAAACCATTTGAATATTTTTATCTCATTTTTGTCCTCATCGTTTAACTATGTTAAATACTGCAATACTGTTAATAATGTTTAATTAATATATTTAAAAACGAAATTATTACATGTGTTGTTAGCTGGTACATCTAGTGTTGATAGTTTATGCAACTTAAATTATAGATATGAGTAGTGTTATCATTATCGAGATTTAAAGTGTAACCACGAGTCTAAAAAAGACAATAATTATAGAACAGTTTTTTGATTTACTAATTGTTATTATAAATATCGATAATATTATAATATAATGTACATATATACATAGTAAGTTGTTGTTGAATTATATTGTTCCGATTTAAATAATATAGAATAAAGAATTGTTTTGTAAAATATGCAATATAATAGCCAAAAGATGTCTGTAAAGACTGACGTACTTTGCGTCATGGGTAGGCCACTGTAAAAGGCAGGAAGTTGGAAATGTATAGCTAGCAGGTAAGTATCAGATAATTTAATACCTATCATTGTTGTCTATAACGAGTATGATCGGAGTAATATTAGTAGTATTAGTAGTATTATTATGTCTTTATTTTTCACTTCAGGCTAAAGTAACTAAGGAATTAACAAAAATAAAACTGATATATCGACATTAATAATTTGTGGTCAATTTTAATGAATTTTATAGAGAAATATAAACATGTTGTCAAATAAAATATCGTCAATTAAAAAATTTGTGTCTTTTAAGATACAGCATGGTAAAATCGGATAATACTAAAAAAAAATATAAATAAAAATAAAAAATATATAAATCAGTTAAACTTCTTTACTTCATTCACTCCAATTAGGGTCTGAAATTATTTCGTATCGTTAAAATCCCATTTTAACAATATTATTTACATACAATTGTGCGGTGTTCGTCAATTGCGCCGATTTTGGGATATTATCTGTGTTACTTATATACATCTATTACAATGGCCCAAAAAAAGTATACTAAATAGATAAACATCAATTGCTTTGGATAAATTGTATGTAAAAAAAATAAACAAAACAAACGGGCATTATTTTTACGACTTGTAAGCAACTGTTGTAGGTGAAAAATAAACAAAATAAACTGGAAAAACTTTTAAGAAAATTTAAAAATGTTCTCTATAAAGTACCTCCCTGGTAAAATTTCCTTTCAAAAAAATTACTATCATTATAACTTTGAACAAAACTGCTGGTAGAAAAGTTGTCCGAAAAAAAAAATCGTAATATTATACAAATGAATTTTGTACATTTCTCTGTTTTAAATTCCGAGTGTAGAGAAGAATGTATTAGTTTCATAAAGATGTTTTTTTTTTTTTTTATTTACTGTGTACGAAAATTCGACCAGAAATCATGCGGGGCACCATTTCTGAAAGATAATGTTAATAATTGAGAATAAAAGGGAATGATATACAGATATTACTTTTGGGTGGTTATTTTTGATTTTCCTAGTGGTTTTCATAATATCTAAGAAAAACCAGAATAAAACGTAAGAAAAACGAGAAATGTACGAAAATAATACTTTTATTATTTTTAAATTTCGTTATATGTTGTAATTCAGATAAAAATATTCATAGAGAATGAAATTCGGACAGAAAAATGATTTGGTTTTTCTAGATATGGTCAAATTTTCAAAATATTTAAGCCATTTTTGAATTGTTTGAAGATATCTTGCAAATTTTGTACGTAATTTATATTCGGTAGGCATTCCATGGTAATATTTTTAGACTTAACAGAAATGCTTGAAAATTTAACAGGAAGTTCATTAAGAGTCTTATTGTATTGTCAAAAAATTAAATGAGTGTTAAATGTAGTATTTTTTTTTATAAAGGCATTTTAATATCAAATTTTGACGAAAACCGTTGAATGGAACAAATAAAATCTAGTAATTTTTTTTTTTTCAAAAATATGTATGTTACCGATTCAAGAACGATGGTAATATCAGAATTGAGCGGACTGATTATGTTTTGAAATTATAGCTTTTTAAATTTCTGATTTTATGCGGATATTATATTATGTGCGGTTAAATAACTAAATATTGTCTACTTTAAAGTATATTTGTCGTAGCTGAATGGTTATACTTACCTATTTTCATTCTAGAGTTCACATGTTCAAACCCGTATTTAAAAAAAAAAATTGTTTGCATTTTTCCCCTTTTACGTAAACAAAAAAAAAAACAAAAGCATTTTGGGTATACTTAGAGACCTAAGCCATAGCTAGCTTTAACTATTTTAATCGCAAAATAACCCTCGATTTGTTCTGCATTTTTTTTTCTTAGAGTTTTCCCAAGAAATAGGAAAAATCATGAAAAACGGAGACAACGGAAAAAAGTGTACAAAATGCATAAGTAAAATATTACGATTTTTCTTTTTCTTTAGACAACTTCTTTACCATACATCAGAGCAATTTTGCTCCGATTTACAATGAAGTCATTTTTTCCAAAAGGAAATCTGACTGCAGAGGTACTTTAGAGAAGTCATTTTTCGATTTTCCCAAGAGTTTTCCCAGCAAATGTGAAAAACCGGGAAAAACATTGAAAAACGCAGGAAAAACGGAAAATTGGTACAATATTAAACAAATATTATTAAAGAAAATATTTAATGCCTATTTAATTATTTTACCATAATATGACATATATGTTGTTGACAAAGTGTCACTATCAACTGAACTGCGCTCAGAATCGTTTTTTCGTTAGCAATGATCTATTGTTGCTTAATGATATACATTAAATTATCTATAACAGTGGCTGCATCCAACCCCATTATCCTAGAACTTTTTTTTTTTTTTTCGGTTTTTTGTATTCGACGAGAAAACTCTTGAGAAGATCCAAAAATGACCTCTTTATTGTACCTTCTCGCACCGATTTTATTTCAGAAAATGTGCAACACGTAACAATAGTCTTTTAATAAAAAATTGTCCACAGAAAAAAAAAAACATCTTTGTAAAGCTATAAGATTATTTGCTCTATTTAGAAACTAAAATGAACAATATTAAAATAACAGAATTCAAATAGATCTTATATAGATTTTTATTTGTCTTTGTTCCTTTTATTTTCTGTTTGGTTTTCTTTTTTGACGATATTCATTTTCATGTGTGCTTGAAGTTGAATTATTTTTAAAACTTCATAAAGTACAAAAATATTTCCTAAATACTAAGAGAAACGATACACAGAAATTTGTATTTCTTTCACTTGATATAATATTATATGATGCCCAAAGATACTGTAAAAAATTTGGATGTTCATCAATATTATACGTATTAACAATATGACAACCAAATAATTATACTAATTTACATTGTTTTTTGTTCAGATATCATATTCGAATTTAATACATTTAACAAATAAAAATATTTAGAAAATCTATGTCAATAATAATATACAAACAGCATAATTTTTTTAGACTTAAATTTAAAACGATTTTGTATTTTTGGGTTATCTTTTTCGGTTTTGTTAAATTTGCTATATGTGTTTACTTTTAATTTTCAAACGTTACCAATTTCAATAAGAAATTATTTTTATGTGTCTAAAACTCTTTGTTATAGAATTTTGACATTTACGAAATTTAATATTATGTCAGTTATTTCTTTATTTACGAGATGTACCACAACTGTTTTCAAAATATGCCGCGAGTTACCACCAGAATTTCGATATTTTACACTCATAGTCTGCGTAGTTGTAAACCGAAAAAAAAATGATTGACCTTATTCTTTTTTGACGTGTGTAAAAGTCGTGATACACTTGCGGGTTTTTTAGAAAAAAAATCTTCGAACTTAATCAAAGTTTTCAAAGCATATTTAAGAAGAAATAATTTTAAAAAACTGTGTGACCATTAAGGGCTTGAGGGGGTAATAAATATTGCAATTTTTAATTTCATGTATTAAGTGGCTGAGTAGGGTCAAGCTTAAGGTGTTAATATGCCAATGGTAAATGGGATAGGGGTTGGGGACATGAAATAGTTTATATTTTATTTATTTAATTAATTCTATTCAATCAACTGTTGTCACTTTATATTGCCGGTGCGTACCGTGCGTGGTATAATTTTTCATCAACTGATTAGTACCAACTTTCCAAAAAATATTCCGGGTAAAATATAGGTAAATTTTTTTTTACATATTCATATTTAACAGTTCAATGATATATTTGACAATTTTAATTTATTTTGTCTAATATCCTATCAGATGTTTAATACATTTTTTTTTAAACACAATTAAAGTTTTTTGTTTTTAATTGATATATTGTTTTTTTTTTTATTAAACCCTTCTCCTAGAGCCTTGGGCCCACCGGGGGAAAGATAGCAAATAAATCCAAACCTACTAGCGTAAAACTTCTTAACAAGGCTCCGGGGATATCAAATCGGTATTATATATTCATTGCGACTCCGAACACAGTTTAGTTTATTTTGGTCATTCGTAATATACTAGTATACATTCACCTTAAATTTATGCTCGGAAGGTTTCAGAAATAAAACGCGAAATCGTATATTGACACAATCAGCTGCTATGGAGCAAATGTGTGATATAAAAACGTAACATGAACTCTATGGATGAAGATTACTTTTAATATAATACACTCGTTTAAAATCAAGGTCTATTTCGCACACATCGTTAACCTTAATAATATTATTTATTTCACGATAATTTTATCACTCGTTTGTATATTTGATTTTTTTTTTTCCCTTTCATTTTGTTTTAACCTTTTCTCAATAAGCAATACTATACAATGTTATTCTCGTGTACCTAAGAGATACCGTATTCAATCAAAATATTATTATTTTAGATTCTGAACGTAGCAAGGAATGTATTAGTTTAACAATTATGTTGTTTTGGTTTTTTCAATCAGAAATTTTAAAAAACCTTTTTTTTAAATGTAGCACATTTTTAAAGGAGATTTTATCAAGTTTAGAGAGCTTATTTCTGAATTTTTTCATCAGTTTTTATAATAATATAAACCGTGAAAAAAGGTAGGAAAAACGGGTAAATTTACGTACATGTATAATAGAAACATCGCTCCAAATCGTTTTTCATTAATATTGGTTTATCGTTGCGTAAAAATATAAATTCATTTTTCCTCTATTCTACCTTCCCAACTTCTCACCTACAACAGTGGCCCACGCATCGTGCGATGTATGTTTGTCTTTTTACTGTCTGATGTATAATTATTATCGTGGATAAAATTTGAATAACACGATTTTGTACCTTTACCTTACGCATTTGATTATAGATTTTTGTCCTCGGCTCAGAGCGGAAGATTTACGGTCACGACAAGGTATAATTTACGAGTCTTGACTCGTCAAGACATCAAATAAATTCCGTAGGAATTTGATGGTTTCGGACCTTCGAACGAAAGAATAATATACGGTCGGGTGGCGTTTGAGACTTAACTAAATTACTACCTACTGTTGCAGTAAGTCGCGAGCGATAGCGCGAGGATCTTACAATTCGAGATGCGGACAAAGGGAATAATGAATAAAAAAAATTAATTTTTGAGTTAGTGTCGATAAAATATATTTTGAACATCGTCGTAAACTTTGTGTATAGGAAAAACTTATGATTTCTTGATAAACACAGCCCAGAATTATACTATTGAATATAGGTATATAATAATAATCATAATAATAATAAACATTTTGAAAATACCTACAGCTTATAATCCTTAAAATTAGCAAACTTATCCAAATAATCAAAAAAATCTAGCCAGAAAAGCAACGTGATGATGCGGTTTTGTCAACATTTTTTTTTTGGAATTCGGTAAAAATTAATATTTGTACCCAAGAACTGAAATTACAGTAGTCTTTTAAATGTTTATAAAATATTGCTATTGATTTTGACTCATTATTACAGATAAAAATGTAAACAAAAATTTAATACTTATATAATGTTCGTTGTTCATCAGAAAAAATAGTTGATTGTAATGTATAACAATTTGTATAGAATTTTCCTCAAAAATAGAGATTATTAGGCTATAGGTTTTACAATGCTGTTTATTTCTTCTTCTTTGTTTTAATTTATGGACACGTTTTTTCTAGTAAACTTGTTCCGACGTAGAAGTATATTAACTATTTTGTAAGCTCAAGTTGTCTTAATTGTATTTTAAAGAGGTCATTTTTAAAATTTACGATGCCATTTTTTAAATAAAAGCACTTAAGTGAGAAAAAACATAAGAAAACGTAAAATTTCAGGATTTCATTATTTTATAAAAACATGGATCACGTTTTCTACATTTCCTTTTTGATTTTCTTTCTTATGCTATTATCGCCAAACTTTTGAGCTTTTAAAGAATTTTAATTTTTGGGAGTTCTTTTGCTATAATTTGGTTACAAATACACGCAATGGTAATAAAACTTATATTGGACTTACCTAGATGTGGTAAAATTTCCAAATTCATCGGATGACTCTTTCCTTTTTGTAATATTTTTACAATGAGTTTCTATTTTTTTTTTTTTTTTAACTATAAACCACTTTCATTCTAGAAAACTTGCTTCAATGTATAAGTATAGCAATTTTTCTGAAATTCAATTTTATCTACTTGGGAAATAAATAGGTCATATTTTTAATTTTCGAAAAGTTATTTAAAATAAAAACGATTAACCAGGGGGGAAAAAAAAAAAGATTTTTTCACGATTTCGTTATTTTAAATAAGTACCTACTACGTTTTCTAGAACAAATATGGCACCAATTGAAAAACGCCAAAGACCTTTTTTGTTAAATTATTAATCTTGTTTTTAATGATTCAATTCGTTTTTTTTTGATTTTTGAATTAGTTTTCATAATAATCGAAAAAAAAAACGTAGGAAAAACGTATAGTCTCACGATATCATTATTATTTATTTTACATTAATACGGAAAATGATCATCATTAGGCAAAGTATTTTAATCGAAAAATGACGAAAATCTTTTTTGTTTTATTGTAAATCTTGTTCCTTATGGCACTAGCCATCTTTTGGTTTAATAATGATTCGGAAAAAAACAGAAGAAAACGAAGTTGTATTTCAGTTAAACATATTTGTAATGACTTGAAAAATGGACAGAATGCTCACATTTCATAGTTTAAATTGCGCCAATGCATACTGCATATCAAACATTTAACAAAATGTTGTTAATTTCAGCTATAATTGCCGGAAATTTATAATCAGAAAAATGTTTTAGTCAGTTTAATGCTTATACAGTTGTTAATAAAAATGATAACAGCATTTATTTTAATAGTAGAGTTGTATTTTGGTGATTAACCTGGTTATATTCGTTATCAGTTATGGTTAAATGATTTTAGTTAATGGTTATAGATTCGCTAAATTGGTATGTTTACCAGACATTAAAAAAAAACGGTTTATATTACTAATAAAATACACTGTTTTTATCAGTAACCGCTTACCTAGAATAAACGACACAGATTATAGAGTTTGATGGCTAGGTTTTAAATGCATACCTACCATAGGTGCAAACAGGTTTAATAATTTGAGAGGCTGATGCTAATCTATACTGGAAATTTTAACTTTTGATGCTATGTGGTGAAATCATTAGTTTTTGAGGAGGCTATAGCAATTCTAGTACTTAGGTTTTAATAAATATTATATTTTAATATTTCCTCCTATTTTTTTTTTTTTTTATATTGTATACCACTTTTATCCTAAAAAACTTTTTTCAATGTTTAAGTGTAGCACATTTCTGAAATTAAATTTTTTCTAATTAGTAAAGACATAGATCACTTTTTGATTTTGAAAAATAATAATAATAATAATTGTTGTTTGTCGAACCAAGGTTGTTTGGAAAATTGCACAAAATTGTATTTATTATACAACCATCAGAAGTATAAAAAAAAATTGATATTGTTTAAGGAGAGAAGTTTAAAGGGATGATATAACATAATGCCTTATTCTCCTTAAAAACAAAAAACCATATATTTGTTGAATTTTTTTTTTAACAAGCGTTTGAAAATCAAATTCAAACGAAAATCGTAAAAAAAAATACGGTACTTCAAATTATATATTACCGAACTGTGCTCGGAATCGTCTTTCGTCAGCAATAGATTATCGCTGCATACCTTCCCAACTTTCAACCTACAACAATGGCTGCATCCATTTAGGTATCAATACTTTTTTTTGTAATTATGACTACTGCACGTTTTTAGAGCCAAGTTTAAATTAATATATTTGTAGTTCGAATCGAATAAAACGATTTGCAGTCTGACCATGTAATCATTATAATAAAATATTATACAAACTCTTCAAAATATCATGTGCTTAATTGCATGAAATACATTTGCATTATAATGTCTTCTACTGAAATAGTATTATTTCCACGCAAGTATAAAATATTATAGGTACACCGAACGTAATTAATTTTGTAATCATTTTTGTTTTGCAGTGTGTTGTACAAAAATGAAAAGGTTACCTTTAAGTAAAACATTAATTAATTAATACGCATGCACTACGAGTTTATAATAATGTTATTATTCTGCGTTAACACCGAGAGAAAATACTATAACCTATTGTTTGTAAAGGATTAAAACCAAAATTTAAAGAAAAAAATAATTAAAAAAGTTTTTTTTGTCAGGTAAGAGATAAAAAACATGTCTATTAATTATTTGAGTGGCTACGGACAATAATAGCGCGTAGCCTTCGGGCCGATTTTGGTTTTGTCGTCGTTTTAGATTTAAAGTGTGGCAAGGGTATTGGTTTTACTACCAGTACCGTAGTCAAGATTATTTCAGGGCTGGTTTACGGTTGGAAATTATTGATTTTCTTCGTGGTTTCCTTAAAAGAGCGAAAAACTGCGAAAAAACGTCAAAAAATGAGCAAAATGTATGCAATAATATTCGATTTTATTATTTTGTCGTATATGAATTAAAATTTATCGTGGCGTCCTGAAATTTTCACCGAATATTTATATTATTAGTTTATCATGCTTTAGAAGTAATTACATTTTTAGATAATCCTAGCGATTTTCGAGCTATTTATAGTCATTTTAAACTGTTGATTAAATTTCAATTTTTTTTGTTTTTATTTGGTTTTATATGAATAACACTTTTTTACTCAAATATTCATGTTACAAAATATTTCATACATATGTAAAATCTGCTACTTTAATAAACTTAAAAATGCAATCAAATATGTAAATGTACTCAAATTCGGGCCCTAAGTAAATAATAGAAAATTACGTAATCATCACCCTGTGGGGATTTCTTTTTTTAATAATTTATATAGTTTTTCATTTCACGTAAAAAAGAATTGCATTTATATCATTAGTAGTGGCTTCACGCCGGGTTTGATGCAATACACACTCGAAAATTATGTTTATTTTCGCAAATTTGATAATTAGTAATGACAATAACAATAATATTACATTTTTCAATCCATTTAGGAGCAGTGAGGCATATTTTCTAGAAATTATTTATTTAAAAATAATCTAAAAAAGGTGTTGACAATAATTCTAACCGTTCTCAATCGAATTTCTACCTAGTATCTAACTGCATTTTTGAAATTATTAGTACTTAATACGCGGATTATCTCAATATACATTTATAATGAAATGTGTAGCACCTATTATTATACTAAGAAAGCTTAAACCTCCCTAACTATGTATTGGTACATGATTAATAGAAAAAAAAGGCTCTACATCGAAATATAATAGAAGTTGTAATAATAATTGTACGTGGAAATGGAAAACAGTACCTATAATTCCGTTGTACATCAGGCATTCATGTAAAATTAAAAATTAAATTGTTTGACTACTATGAATTATTTGTTTTCTTTTTTATGAACTATTATCAATTTTAAAAAGACGGGTATACTTCGCATGATGGCTGGGCTACTGTAGCTGTTATAAGTGAAAAGTTAGGTCGGTATAGGAGACATTTAATGTATAGAAATCATAAAAATCAATCATTGCTAACGAAAAACTATTCAAAGCGGAGTTCGGGTGTACATATTATGAAAGACCATAATATTTACGATTTGAAAATAATTCATTTCATAAATTTTCCCGTTTCCCTACGTTTAAATGTCCTCCATAAAGCATAACCTAAATCAAATTTTCTTTCAGAAAAAGTGATACACTTGAAAATCAGAGAAAGATTTCTAGTAGAAAAGTTGTTCACAGATAAAAAAAAATCATTAAAATAGAAAAAAAAAATCATCGTTATACAAATACATTAGTGAAAGTCTAAAATGAGTGAAAGTATTGTTGTAAAATTGTAAAATGTTCCTATTATCTTCATGGTTTATGTACAGATTATACAATAGATTTCAACTAACACCATAAATCAGATTATCCGTAAAAAATGAGCTTACAATCGTATTTATTTATTTATTTATTTATCTATTAATTTACAGATGAATTATTATTATTAGATATCGTAAAACACCAAAAATTATTAAGAAACGTGGAAAAAAAATGAAAAATACACATGATGATACACAGTTAAATTTCAAACGTTTTTAAATGACCTATAATATATTCGTCATTACAAAGCCTCAAAACAAAATTGAATGACGTAAAAACCCCAAATGGTTGAAAATGACCCCAAAAAACACTCTTAGTCATTTAAAAAAATATCGAACATCGTTCAAATGATGAAATTTAATGGATCCAAAAGGATCTTGGTGTGAAATTTGATGTCAATTAGACAAGTAGTATCCGAGTTTACTTCAACCAAAGAACTGGACATTAATTTTTATTTATAGACAATTTATAAATACTTTTGGTTTATGTATCAATGTTCAGGTATTTAAGTGAAACAATCTTTGAACAAATTCACCGTTAGTTTTGAATAAGACGTAGAATGACAAAATATTTCAAAATTTTAAAATACTTTAAAAATATGCATTATAAACAATAATTGTTATTATTATTTATATTATTATTATATTTATTATTATTATTATGAATACTTTAAAATAAATATTTTAAATTTATTATGCATCTAAAAGTTATCAAAAAGTCATCATGATTTTACTCTTTTTTTTTTTTAAACAAGTTTCGTTATGAATTTTCAGATGTAGTTTTTTTTCAAAATCAAAGTTATCGCAAATGAAAATATACAAAAAATATATACTATATAGGTTATTATGAGCGAGAAAAAAAAGGTTAATATAAAAGTCACATACAATAATAACAAACGAGGGTAAAAAAATAATGATATTCAAATACACTTAAAATAACATTATAAAAGACCGAAAATATTCATAATAAACGTAAAATAAATATTTGACAATTTTTTTGTTATTGCATACTTCGATGTGTATTATAATATGGGTAGTGAATTATGACTCTTGGTATTTATACATTATGAAAACTAAAAAACAGAGTTTGCGACAAATTCAATTTATAAGTGGTAAAAATAAAACAATTATCTTGTCTTCCAATATTAATATTATTGATGCAAGGTTGTTTGATATTTGGATTGTGTTTGATAATGCCAACTTGATTATATGATTGTTGCAACTTTTTCTCTATATTATCAAGAACCTACAATAAGCATTTTATTATTCCTGGCATAAACTTATATGATGGAAAATAGAACCGATAAAAAATATCAATCTGCAAAAGATGTAATATATTGGGCGTTGCATAAAGCCTAAAAGTTAAAAAAAAAAAATAAAATAATTATCATTGTAAAACCAATATATTCCCCGCTTCGCTCAGAATCTAAAAGAAAATTCTGTAAATCTATATACAGTATTAAATTTGAAAAGAAAAAAAAGCTAAACATATATTTTGCACCATATATAGACCTTTGCTGTAAGTGGGTATATATCTATTTAAGAAGATACCTATAGGATATATGATAAGGTAATTTTTATTTATATACTCTATATGTCTGTAAGTAATGATGAAATATTACATACGAGCAACGATTCTGAGGTACAATAATATTACCTAGTCATTTATCTCTAGTGTTACCAAGGTAGCCCTGAAATCAATAAATTTAGTACTACCGACCGAAAATTCCGTGTCTTTTAAAGTATTGCATACAAATGTCGGAGCATTCTACCCACCGAATAGGTCTAATAAACAAGCTAAGAAAAATTAAAAAAAAAAGAGCATTTGCTTTGAAAGTGTAGTCTTAATGAACAACATTAATAATATTTTTATCGACTGAAATTTCTATATAAATTTTGATCAATTTTCAGGTGACGTTTTTGATGATGCCTTTGGAAATAACGTGGGCATGGACCGTACAATGGGTGTTTGGTGAACCACTTTGTCGGATCATGGCGTTTTTGCGAATATTTGGTCTATATCTTTCCGGTTTCATTTTGATTTGTATCAGCGTCGATAGGTAAGTGTTTTTTTTTCAATATGTCAAGATAAATTTAAGGCAAATTTGCATGTGTGCTCGTTCGGTCATATTATTAAGTTGTTGCACCAAAAGGTAGTACAATTTAACCGACAGGGTTGTATCCCATTGTCAGTACAAATTATGAGATAATAATATGCTCAATACTTTGTAGCAGAAACAAAATCGAATAAAAAAAATCTGCTACGTCTGAACTCGTTATTCCTCCGACGAGGAAGTTAGTGTCTTAAAAACCTTTAAAAACCACATTATGAAGGTCACATTTTGAAGTAGAAAGTCGTGTGGTGGCATGATAATGCATAAGAGCCATGAAATTATGGCTTCAGAATAATTCAGAACAGTCGGCAAAAATTGGAATCGTTGTGCTTGGCATTTTATTGATTTTTTACAACTGACAACACCCGAAATTGCGTAGTATATTAAAAAGACGCTATACATGCTTTTGTTGTTTGTTTTACAAATGTACGAAATAGGTAGCAAATTTGAATCAGCAGAACTCATTTTATAGCTTTAGTTTTAATACAAGGATAAACTATTGACCTATTATACAATTTAAGAACAAGAACATTGTCTGTTTTTGTATGTTGGTTTTTTCCGATTTATACATTTTGATTTGGAGTTTATTGTAAGCATTATTAAGTTATGATATTTCACATGATCATTTCTCACTTAAAATCATGAAAATAATGAACGTAATGTTATTTCCTTTAAGTTTATAAGTTAGATAAATATTAGGTTTAATATTCAAACTAACACTCCAAAACTAGTTCTGTTGATTTAAAATTTTTAGACTTCTAATAATATTTTTGAATAACATTTTTTTTTTCTAAACCGAACTTTGGGGTTTGAGCAAATTACATTACGCGTTGCAAGTATGTATGAGTATATTACCTATAAAATAATTTGCTCTTTTATGATTCGTGTGGTATAGTTTTTTTTAATTTTTCAGTACATTTGATACCGTTATTGTGTTTATTATGCACTTCACTGAACAACAAAGCGAACTATTCGTATATTATATTTGTTATAATATAAAAATGAAAAAAATAAAAATATGTAAACCCTGTTTTTAGATTAAAAAAATAGAAAAATTGTCTCGCATCCATTAATATTAAGTACCATTACGGAAAAACGAAGCCATTAAAGTTTTATTTTTAATTCAATTATAATAATTATTGCGTTCAAAAAAATGATTCTCAAAGGAACTTTTATATAGAATATAAACCATTTAAAGGTTTTGCCTCGTACAATGTTTTCGGGCTACAGTGTTAAAAACAAAATAGTTGATACTGCTGATGAATGTGTCACTGTTGTACATAGTAAGTCGGAAATTGAGGATAAAAAAAAGTTGTTTAATTTATGTCTAAATGCACCAATAAATTATTGCTAACAAAAAACTATTCTGAGCGAAGTTATACCGAGTTTATATGGTTTTTCATTGGGTTAGTCAATTTTACATCTTTGCGAAACGATAAACCGTTGTTAACGAAAAATAATTGTAATATCACATCATAGTAAAACCAATTGCCACAATTCAGTGTATAAAAAAAAACTATTAGTCAATACCTATCTATATAATCTAACAAATTATTTCCCTTACATTATTTGTGTTCGATTACTTATTGTCGAAACTATTATTGGTAAACAATTTTACGGGTGACTTGCGTGCGTTTATCAAAATCAAGTCATTCTGTTCGAAGCCCGTATAGGTTATATATATTTTGTTGACCAAGTTAAACTTTTTGTTTTCTAGTTTTCCGCTCGATTGCATTTTATTTGGGAAAATTATCAACGATAACACTTGTTGGAATTTAAATCCCGATTTAAGTTAAAAAATAAATACATTTTTTCTAGATTTTTTATACTTTCGATTCAAGTTTTTCTCATTAACTTAACGTTCACGATAGGTTGGCTAATTGAATTGCTGTGTGCAGTTAAATAAAACTATCACTACTACGAGAGTCCACGGATTACCTACAATGTAAAGAGCATTTTTTTTCTTAGAACAATAATCTAAGATAATGGAATCCAAATAGCAAATATATTATTCTAGAGAGTGTCTATAATATAAATAACAAGAATAGACAATTACTTGTATTATCCTTTCATGGGACGCACTATTTTACAACAATATAGATAAAAAAAATTGTTGAAAGTTTACGATGAAACATTAGTGAACATTTTAATATTGATATTTTGTTTAAAAATCGTATATTAAAAATACATTTTGTAAAAAAAAAAGATATGAAAATATAATTTTTTTATTTTAGTTAATAAAAATATATGATGTAATGCTATAGCGTGTTATATATTATTATAAATAAAAAAATGAATTATAAATATATTAAACAAAACCAAAGTTATTAACTACCTTATGTTACTAGAGATTAGTTTTTATAATATATATTAGACACTATTTAGAAATATCTAGAACTATTGAACTATTTAGTGGAGATAAGTGCTACAATTAGTACTATCAGTTAGTGATTACGAAGTAGAAATTTACACGGACATATAAAATTATAAAATTCGGAACAAATGGTGTCACCCATGACAGTAGTAACTAATAGAAAACTGTTCCCTATGTTGGCCACTATTCTATATTTATTCTTTTACAGGATTCATATATAATTCTATTAGTGTAACATAATAATATGGTTTGGCATGAAAATTTACATTTTGTATTTTTCACTGAAGTTTTTCAATTTTTGAGTCAATTTTTTTTTTTTTTAAAGAAAATAGAATTTTAAAACTGTATATACATATGACATGTAACATAGTGAATTTATGATTGACGAAACTAGAACAAATCAATTATAAATGGTAGCTTACATTACAAGATATATAAGTACACAGCACACATTGTACTTTGTATAGAGTTGTTTACTTGTTTTATGACAATGAATATACGGTGCTATAATCTCGAGAACGACGAGCGATAAATAACAAACAAATCGAGATTTTTGAAAACTACTTAATATATTTCTATTTACTGTATATGTTGACGGCCTGGCATTTATTTTCGGATTCATTCACATTGGTCTTAGAGTTTAATCAATATGATAAAAAAAAATCCTTCATGTAATATTAATCTGTACGCAATATAAATTGTATTTATGCGAAAATAATAATAAAAAAAAAAAACAAAACTTTTGTTTGAAATAAAATACGGTGCAAATAAATAAATCAATTTGTCTAGAATAGTTAAACAATTTATTGGTTCAGTTGTAATATAATAATAATACTGAACTATACAACTCAAATAATAAAATGAATCAATTGTGAATATAACCATGATATTCACAGATCAGTCGGTAAAGCAAAACAAAATAGACTCACTTCTTGCTCATATTATGGACACTCATTTGAACAGGAATATAACATCGTTTGTACTTACATACGAATAATATTAAATTAAGATTATTATATTATTAATGCATATTTATTGAATAAGAAATAGTCGAGTTTAATGTGGTTTAGGTTCGACTAATTGTTTTACTAAGTTCACTATATAAATAAAATATTACTAACAACAATCAAGTAAAAAAGTGTTGAACATATTCCAATTGATTTTTTTTAATTTTCGACTGCCAGCTATTGTTCCTATGTTCGCCAAAACGTATTGTCGCGCTATCCAGGAGCAAACATTATTATAATATCGTAAATATGGTCGTGGCGCTAACGCCATGACTAATCAACAAATGTTTGTATACTTTATTGTGTAAAATATTAGAGTCGTTGACAAATTACATTGTAAATGATAATAGATTATAACAACACATATATTATAATAATATTATGATGCGCGAAACTACAGTTGTCAGTCTCTGCACCGTCTTTGTTTAATATGCATAATATTATTCCAAAATGATTACCGTTAATCGGTCAAACCGAGAAAAACATACTTAACGGGATTTTCTCTGCAAAAACATCGTTTTTCACTTAAAAATTACTGTCTGTCCCATATAATAATAATAATAATACATTTTCATGAAATGCGACAAAGCGACTAAAATATATTGCGTCCGGAGCAAAGGTATAGTTACGGACAAACACCTACCTATACGGAGAAGTTTGTAAATAAATTACTGTTGGCGAGCAATCTTATGCGACAAAAGGTCGAGGTTCACTTTTCATCATTTTATTCGAAAGTATTATACAATTCGGACTTTTTTTTATAATCGTGTGTAAGTAATGTTGGAGAACTCATCGAAAATGATATTAAATTGTTTGTCAATATTATTATTATTATTATTATTATTATTATTATTTTTATAATCATTTGAATACTTGTCCATTTATTCCACAAAAATCTCAAGTAAAAGGGCCAGCAAACTTTCTTTTATCGTTTTGTTAAAAACAAAAAGGCCAAAATCATTATTTATTTTTTAAAAGACGTTTTCCCTCCGACACCAAAAATTCGCCCCAACAATATTATTTCATATTTTAAATGCATTTTCTTCCAAACCCACGCCATCACCATCACCATGTATAATCGCCGGATTTTTATTATACGACTTGAAATTGTACAGCAACATAACAAGTATTTAATCAAATTAATTTTGGTACAACTTCTACAACAAATTTTTGTTGGGTGAGTTGATCTTTTATCAAAATAATAAAATAATCCACACAAATACAATATCATTGAGAAGGTATTAAATTGCATTTACTTTTTTTTTGTTAACCTATTTTTTTAATACTCAAAAATAAAACTAACATAATATATTGCTACATGTGTACAATAAATTTAGAAGTTCAAAGGATAACGATTGGTTTTATAGTTCGAACCGTTCATTATTCAATATTATGTATGTGCCCCCTCTGACCCATCTCCGGGCACCAGCTACGGTGAAGGCTCTAATATGATTCGAACGAGTGAGAAGATAATCGATCGAGTACAAACAATCAGAACAAACCGAGATTGTTATATTACGAGTATTTTGGTTTGAAAACGATATTGTGGGATGACGCGTTGTCAACGCGGTGCGGTAATAATGCTTGTTATTAGTCCTGTATAATATCATCGTCATCCATTACGATTATTGTCATCAATACCTTTCAGTCATCTTTGTAATGATTGTGTATGTTAGGCAATTCATCAGCCACACTGAGACATCTTATTCAGTCCTCGTGAATTACGGTCACTTAATATTTACACAGTAAAGATTCTTAATATTTTACCAGCTGCTGTAGTTTTCGAAAACATAAAGCACCATGTCAGTAAAATATTTTCATTTTAATCGTGTTTTTTAATATATTTATATAATAAGACCAAAAAGTATTTTAACAAATTATTTCTATTGTGTCCTATTTTATTATCACTATTTAAGTAGTGAGTTAAAGAATTTGTAAAGTTATTTTTTTATTTTTTATTATAACCTAATTTAAAGTTTTAATTAAGTTTTTTTTTTGTTTCTTAATTAATTGCTTTGGAAATATTTATTAATCGCTTATGTATTTAATTTTAACAATATTATAATACGTGAAACATCGTAAAAAAATGAATGAAATCTTATAGCTTTCACACTCTTCATAAATATGAACCTTTTCTCGATTCTCGTTTATTTATTTTAAAAATAACACGTTTCATACTTCGTTTCTAAAAAATAAACACGTTCTTCCCGACGCTTGATTGTTGAAAATGTTGTAGACAACCAATTTAACTGTAGCTTGGTTGTGATTCGATAAGGTTAATTTTGAATTGTTTTTATAGCTACGAATTTTGGTTTTCCAGACGACGCCAAATAATCATGTATTTACAACTGGGGATGCTGGGGATAAATATAAAGTCAACATCGTCGGTTTTCTAAATTCCTATCACAGCCCACCGGTGTGTACTTAACGCACGAGGAAAAAAGTTATTTTTAAAAGGTTTCTGGTCGTCGTATTTATCGTTATACTATACAATTTTACGTGAGCATTATCTATAGACTTAACAAAAAAAAAAAAACTTTTCTCCTTTCACCTTATATTTATTATAAAATATAAAAGTTTCGTCCAAATTTCCTTATTTGAGATAATACAGTTATATTCGTTATTGTGAGTTAGGTACATTAGAAAATAGACAGAGTCAACGCCGAATTTTCTTCTGCTAAACACGCTTTTAAAGGTTAACATCGGCTGTTCGAGTTTCCGCTTAAAACCGAGTTCACTGAATACATTATATATGTGCGTTTAATATTAAACGACTACATTCTATATATTACATAAGGTTTTTATTAAAAAGGATTTATCATTTTTATTAACCTTACGTACCTACACATATATTATATACATGTAGAGATAAAAAGAAATATATACAGTAGTATAATATTATATTATAACATTGCCATCATTATACTATTATTTACTTATTCAAAATAAATTAATGTACAAACAGTTATTATTTACTTATCGACCGTATTTAATTGATATTGCAACTTTTTTTGCAATAAAGATAACTCAGATCTGCTTAAATATATAGCTGATATACACTAAAAATATTTTGCCTATTTAATTGTATAATGCAATTTTTTGCAATTTTCCCACGTTTTTAAATCTTAGGCGTTTATCGTTCGTCTGGAATTTTCTAGAAGCTTGAAGAGCCCAGCAAGCGATGAACGTCTATATATAAATGGTGGTAATTAAATTCAACGTAGAAGTACAACGATTCGTGTGCGTTTACCAGCTGGTACCTTTTGTACCTATTTCCTTGATCAGCTTGACCGCACAGCGAACGTATTCGGCGTAATGCCTAAAATAAAATCAACTTTAAAAAGTAAAATTTTGAATTGGATTACTCTTTACAATGAAAAAAAAGAAATATTTTCATTAGATGAAAAGGTTATATATTGTCTCGTACGCAACAAATCTGTGTGTATCGAAAAAAAAATATCTATTAGATCATCATTCCAAAACAAGTAAGTTTGTATTTTATGCTCATAATACACGTAATATACTACATATTATTTCAAAAATAAATGTATATATTTTTAGTTCAGCACATAAATGCATTACAAAAGAATAAAGAAAAAAAATAGCTTTTGATCACTTCTCAAAATTCGAATAGTAAAAATTTATTTTTTGAAGATTTATGTAATGCATTTGTTGCTGCAAATATTATTTTGCATAAGCTGGGTAATCATGTGTTAAAATCATTTTGTAAAAGCATACTAGCAAATCAATTCCGGACGAATGCACTTTAAGAAAAAATTACTTACCAAATATTTATAAAAGCGTTATGGACCAAATAATTAGTGATATTGGAAATGGTAACGTTTACATAATTGTTGACGAAACAACCGATCTGAGAGGTTTGTTTAAATAATTTTTTATATAATATAATATTTACTATTTTCGTTTAGGTTAGGCTATTGAAAATTTATTAATTGGTGAATTAGATGGGACGCCTAGTAAATCATATTTAGTTACATGAAAAGAATTAGAATCCATTAATTATGAAACTATTTGTCAGTTTATAAATAATTCATTAAAAATATTTCCTGGTATTGAACAAAAAGTAATACTTTTTATTATTGATGCTGGTACTTATATGATCAAAGCAGCAAAAACATTAAGAATATTTTTCCCGATATTATTTCATATTACATGTATGGCGCACGCTACCATAATAGTTCTAGAGAAAATTCGTGAATTGTATCCCGTCGTTAAACAATTGATTAACAATGGTATTACATTAAGTACTTATTTAAAATTTAAATACATATGTAACTTATTTCGTTTATTTCAGGAAAAAAAGTTTTCCTAAAAGCACCATCGAGACTAAATAAATACAGATAAGAAATGCTTGGTATACCTTTACCACCCGAACATATTAATACAAGATGTGGAACATGGTTAAATGCTGTACTTTTCTATGCTAATAATTTTGAAAAGATTAAAAACGTGATTGAAAGTTTAATAGATGATGCTACAAGTGTCAAAAAGCTGAAACAGTTTGTACAAAATAATGCAGTCAAATGTGGTTTGGCATTCATAAAATTACACTTATCCGAGTTATCCATGAATCTTACAAATTTGGAAGAATCTAATGGTGAACTACTGAAAAGCATGGATATTTTTAGAAAAATTGAATTAGATAAAACGCCTACTTAATTAAATTGTTTTAAATATGCACCAATAATTAGTCTAGACGTAGAATGTAGTGTTCCTTAGAACAAACATAGTTTAAATAATAGAAGATTTTATTTTAATGGAATAATTTTAATGAAATAATTTAGAAATGTACCTTATTAATAATTATCAATTTTAATTAAAAAAGCAACATTTATCTAATTCTTTTTATATAACTTTTGCATTTTTATGGTGCAATTTACCATGCAATTTTTGTACGTTTTAAATGCAATTAAATCCGGTCTTTACTTATATATTGTACTTGTACATATTTTTTTTTCTCAATAATATTTCAAGCTTAAAAAAAAAAAGACGTCTTCAGATAATGGAGATGGTATCCATCTCAGTGATACAACCACTGTTATAGGTAATTTGATGTATATTTGTAATCAACAATAAACCATTGCTTATGAAAAAACGATTTTGAGCACAGTTCAGTTCATAGTGATGCTTTATCAACAATATATAAATATATGTCATATTATAGTGAAATAATTAAAAAGGCATTATATATTTTCTTTAGTAATATTTGTTTGATATTTTATCGATTTTCCCGGTTTTCCTATGGTTTTTTTTTTTTTATTCACATTTGCTGGGAAAATTCTTGGAAAAATCGAAAAATTACCTCTCTAAAGTATCCCCAGTCAGATTCCTTTTTAGAAACTTTACCATCATTGTAAACCGGAGCAAAATTGCTGGTAGAAAAGTTGTCTACAGAAAAAAAAAAATTGTAAAATTGTACTAATATATTTCGTATATTTTTCCATTTTTTTCTCTGTTTTTTATGATTATTTCCTTTATTGAGAAAAATGTTGGGACAATCAAAGAATTATCTTTCTTAAGTACTTTTCCAATAACATTTACTTTCAGAAAAAGTGCTACCATATTAAATCGGAAAGAAATTACTGGTAGAAAAGTTCGCACAACAAATCGAGGGGTATTTTGCGATTAAAATAGTCCGAGCGAGCGATCTCTTGGGTCTCTAGGTTTAACCAAAATGCATTTTTTTCCTTTTTTAGGTAAAAGGCGAAAAAATACAAATATTTTTTCGAAATAACCAATTTACGACAAATATTCTTGAATCGGTACACTATAGAGTAATTTAACATATAATATCCGCTTAATACCGGAACTTCAAAAAGCTATCATATTGAAACTTAGACAGTCCACTTAATTCTGACATTTCCATCGTTTAAAAATCAGCAATATACATATGTTCAAAAAAAAAAAAAAATATGGTAAATTAGATTTGTTCTAATATTTTACTCAAACGAATTTTGTCAAAATTTAATATTTAAAAATTATCTTATAAAAAAAAATCCTCTTTATGAACTTCCTATTAACGAACCTTCTGTTTAATTTTCTAGCATTTCTGTTTAAATTTAAAAATTTTATATCAGATAATAATACAAATTACATACAAAACTCGTAAAATTAAAATGTTTTTAAATAGCTCAAAAATGGCTTAAATTTTTTGAAAATATTTCGACATCAAACAAAGACAAATATAATATTTCTGTCCTAATATTAAGTTCATGGAGTTAATATAAATATTTTAAACTAAATTTCAATAAAAAATATTACAATTTTTATAAAAAGCCTAAAAATATCTCAAATATTTTGAGAATTTTACGGTGTCTAGAAAAGGCAAATATAATTTTGCTGTCCAAAATTTCAAGTATTTACGAATATTTTTAACCGAATTACAACAAATAACAAAATCGAAAAATAATAAAAGCAAAACAATGATTTGGTACATTTTACATTTTTTTATGTTTAATCCTAATTTTTCCCAGATATTATGAAAACCAGTTGGAAAATCAATAAATGGTCTCCAAAAGTACCATCTGGACAACATTCTCTTTCAGAAATGGTGCTACGTGTATATATCTGAGCAAGATTTTTGGTAAAATTTTTATACACAGGATAAAAAAATAAATATAAGAAAAAAATAAACAACTTAGTAAAATCAATACATTCTTCGCTATACTCAGAATCTAAAAAAAACCAAAAACTAATGTTTTACTACGTTGAGACTACGTGTTGTATATATGTATATATATTTCAATGTTTTTGAAAATGTCGTAAATCGGCTTGGGTAACACACATACCTGTAATAATATAAGATAAAAATATACGAATCTTCAAAATTGTACCACCGTTTAGGTACTATTAAATTTCAGTGAGATCAAAAGCTTTTCAATAATATCAAGAAAAGTAAATATGGACTGCAATAGAACATTTTACCATATATGAGTTTACTTACTAATATTAATTATTTTCTGGGTTTAATCGAGTATTCGACTAGCATACAGGACTTTTTTTTTTTAGAATTTTGGATCTATATTACGGTAGGGGTACAAAAAGGACTTTTATACAAAATGAGGGTAAAAAAAAAACTAATAATTTTAAAATTTAAAACCAGAACTGAGGTTTCTAAAATATGTCGTTAAAAAAAAAATGTAAATCTATCAAACGTCTTCGTACAGCTTTGACCCAAATCATCGGAACGCAATTTCTTTCTGCTTTCGTGAATCGACTTCGCTTATACTTATACTTTTGTTGATAGCCGTGTCGATTTATTATATATGTTGCGGTAAATTTTGTGATATCGCTTAATCGATTATCATTTTGTATATGAAAACCGATTGTATGCCGTTAGTTTTAACATTAGGATGTATTTATCTGTTTTTAAACCTAAAGATAAGAACATTTTCAATATTTGTACGTTAGTTTTTTTTTTTTTTTAAATATTTTAATTTTTAAGCGAGTTACAAATATGTAAAATATTATAATTTTAAAATCGTCCTATTTCGTTAAAAAAAAATATATATATATATAAAAAAATAAAAACCAACGTATAAACACAAACAATATTTTCACCTTTGAGTTTACTCTAATATTATAATGAACGGCACAAAATAGGTTAATATATACATGTACAAACATTAACCTATTTTACAACATCTACCGTAACATATGTATTTTAATAATATTTTAAATTTTGAGCGAATTGAACGAGGAATATATTGACATTACAATGATGGTTTTTTTTTTTTTTATGACAACTTCTCCACTAGCCATTTTTCTTCGATTTTCATGTATAGTATTTATTCTGAAAGGAAATTTTGTGAGGTAGTACATAAAGAAAATGATTTTTTGATTTTCCCAGGAGTTTTTACAATAGATGAGATAAATCGAAAATAAAAAACTTAGGAAAAACGAGAAAATGTAACGAAATGTATTATTTTCAAATCGTAAATATTACGGGTTTGCAAAACATGTATAATAGAACTCTGTTTAGAATCGTTTTTCGTTATTAATGATTAGTCGTTGCGTATAAATACACATTAAATTATCCCTTTAACTTCCTCTTATCTATAACAGTGGTTTACCCATTACCCATCGTGCGAAGTATGTCCGTTTGTTTTTTATCGGTTGGAAACGGGAGCCGAGCGATAAGGCGATATTTGCCTACAAAGGAAAAACACGTAATAACGATTTCTATCGTTTTTTTTTTTTAATTATGTACATTGCCGTACCGTTGAGTTAAAAAGAAATATATATATGCATTTATATTGAAAATAATAAACGAATATCAGCATAATATTATCTTGTATAAAATGATAATGATATGATAATGCGGCTGCGTTTGCGGGTTTTCATTTTGACGACTAATAAAATTTGTGACGGCAGTTAAGCCCGAAAGTAGCTGTTATTTATTTTATGTTGCACAATATTCGAATAACGATTCTTTGCTTGGTAAATACATACCCGAAAAATACGTGTACAGGTGTATAATGACAAATTCATTGCGTATTAACATAATTACATTGAGTCGCATATTGTCATTCCTGCCGATTTAGACCGAATTTTAGACGGCGTTTGAGCGGCTGCTGCGCCGACTGTTCTGAACGTCTGTGGGTATCGATTTTTGGTTCAATTCTTAAAAATAGAGTGAGTTGGTTAGTACAAGAGTTCAGATTCAGATGATAATCTTGATGATGGTTGAGAGGTATGACATTCTGTGGAAGGCATGGTCTATGGTTTACAGTTTTTTGTTTTGTTTTTTTTTTTCCGATATCTTAGTGAAGGTCTCCTTCAGTTGGACTTTCAGAAGATAAAACTGTGCTCACAGTAATGATTTCGGTAAAAAAGACAGCACAACAATACACTATTGTAAACATGGTTCGGGTTACTTTTATTTTTGACCGTCACAGTCTATTTTTTTTTATTTCAGAAACAACAGCATGTGTGTTTTAAACATTCTCCGTGAGGTGTATTCTCTTTTTCTAAATTCCTAATGGAAATCTCCGTTTGCGGTACGAAATTTAAAACCCACAGACTTTTTTTTTACAGTTATAGTGAAAAAGTTGACGTAAATAAAAACAATAACAACACTAAAAAAAAGGATTCATTTAAAATGCGATTTCCGTCTTTTCTGTGTGAATGCCATTTTTGTGGGAGAGGTTGATCGTGTGTGACTTGGGAATACCTATATTCAGTTACGACTTAAATTGACAGCTGAGAGAAGTTGTGAATTCAAACGGTCGTCGAGGCCTATCGATATTCAATTCATTTACGTAACTGACGAAAACTCTGATAACAAATAGGTTTCGTCCAATGGAGATTTATTGTGGGCTACATAAATTCAATGTTCATTTAGTGTTTATTTTATTTTTCGATTCTTCGGTGGTTTACATTGGGTAATCGCTGTCCATTCCTATGTTGGTGATATTTTCCCCTCAAACGATTTGGTTTAAATTTAATATTAATTACATAGAGAACTGGTTTGTATTTCAAGATGAATTAAACATATTTTGTCAATGAGCTTCCTACATTGGACTTTATTTGAACCATGAATAATGCTGCATTATAACTGTTTTTAGATACCGTGCTTCTATAAAAGACGTCGTAGCTCTGAGAATTAGCCAGGGTGGACTGAGTATTTAAGCCCGAGCGGAGAAAGATATGAAGTGCTCAATTTTTTTTTTTAACCGATGATAATCTAATACTAATATCAAATAATCTAATATCTAATAATATCTAATAATCTAATATCAAATAATAATTTGAACTTTTTCTGAATAATTTCCATTTTAACTTCTCCTTTTGCCATCGTGATATTTCCCATTTCATTACGATTGTATTTACTGTACGTATAATTTAAGTATTATATGAATTCAATGTATTGTTAAGTTAATTAATGCTTGTTGTCAATTTCATTGAAAAAGAGTAGGGCGTATATTTTGTAAATATAATATTGTGCCCTTTATATATAGATAATATTTAAAATAACCATCTATTTAATGTATTATAATATTAACTACAATTTTTTAATAAATTGAAAATCTACAGTCTAATAACGGATATAAGTACTTAATGTTTTGGATTGTTTTTTGTTTTTAGATACTTAGCAGTTTTGCAACCGATGAGACTGTATCAGATGGACCGCCGGGGAAAGTTGATGATCGGGGTAGCTTGGATCGCATCTTTTTTCTGTAGCTTACCACAGGTACGTAACGCGCATTAATTAATTATAATGTATCGTTAATATTGGTTATACTCTAATAAAACTTAAATAATAAACTCCTATTTATACACATCATCTCAATACAAAGTTTTAAAGCTCACGTTTTCGGTTCAGCCCCCTAGTTAGTTATTTAGTTAAAAAGATAGTTGAGTATAGTACGTAGTAATCTGTATAAACGGTTAAAATAAATACCAAATAAAATTTGCACATATTTTAATGTGTCCGGTTTAAATTAATTCGTTAATCGATTTTATACGTTGTTAATTTTATCATGCATTAAAACGTTATAGTATAAGTACTATTCATATTCAAAACAAAACTGCAATCTTCAACTATTACTTTATTAGACAAAAATGAAGATTTCTATAATGATAATATTAGGCAAATCATCAGGTCTACACATTAGTGTTTTTTTTTTTGTTTCTTAATCATCATTCGGTACGTTATACAAAAACTATTTCAATTATTGATATCAACTTCCATGATCGGTCACAATAATGAAATTATTTAAAAAAATTAAAAATAATAATAACAATAATAATTAAAAAAAAAAAAAAAAAAAAATGTGTACGATTTGAAGATAGGTATGACGTATGCGTGTGTTTAAAAGTCTATAATGGAAATGTCAAAATAATATTGTCAAATAATATAATATAGGAAACCGTAAAACCTTTTTCTTTTTTCATCTTATTTCTTTAAACAACTAACAAGATAAAATTTTCATTATTATTTGTTTGCTTTATTCACAATCGCAGAGTTTCATATTTCACGTGGAACGACACCCTAACGTCACGTGGTTCGAACAGTGCGTCACCTATAATGCTTTTTCGTCTAAACTGCTGGAGTTGGGTTACTTATATCTCAGCATGTTGATGATGTACTGGTTGCCTCTAATCGTTATACTGTTCTGCTACGCTTCCATCATCGTCGAAATATATAGAAGGTCCAGGGAATCGATTTGCGGTCAAGGTGAGTGGTTGCAAACAATTTTGTCTTATAATTATTATTATATATGAAACAAAGGTACTTTTTTGTTTGCGTTTTATCTTTTGTAAATATAATCGTATACTATGTAACACTGGATATCGAATACTGGAATAGACACGTCTTTTAAGACCCATCGTCCATCGTAGAAAGTTTCAATTCTGGTTTTCGACCATCTAGGAAGGTATACACTAAAAAAGTCCATATAGACTTTCCAATGTCCGAGTTCGAACGGTCTAGCGATATTACCCAACTGGGAGTAATCGCGACCCTACAATATTATATACTTGATAAGGTCAAGCATAAATTGGGAATAAAACAGGAAAATGCTTTCCAGTATAATGTTTCTGTTAGGTATTAATTGGATACTCATAACCTTGACATCGACAAGGCCTGTTATGTTGGGCATTCCTAATGGTTTAGGAAAAATGCATTTAACTTTATTCAGTTAATGGTGTTGTCAAATAAAATTAAACTATCGAAAATTCCCTTCATATCCCTAAAAAAAATGGATTTCACTGCAATAACGACTGAAAAAATGACAAACTGGTGGGAAAAAAAATCACTTTACGGATATTATTGTTTTACACGAAACCAATTGGCATACATTGTCTAAAAAAATGAGCATTTTTTACGGAAAACGTTAACTATCGTTAAATGTAAGTGTATCAATTATTTGAAAAATAATAATTTATATTATAGTATTTTGTGAATTTTATTGTTCTTAATTTCGTGTACCCATTTATGTTCACTGTTATCTCACACTTTAAATATAATTTATAATAATTATGTTAAAACATTGTCATTAGTGAAGAAAACGCCCATATTATTCTCGCGGAATTTGTGTTGATTTTTTTTGTTTTTCCGATCGTTTTATTTCAAATCGAATTCATTGAAATGATCGAACCGTCGATGTATTTGTAACGTTTTCTACTATGCAGTAATTCATTCTATAAACATATTTCATTAAATACTATTCCGTATCTAAAACAGTTTCTATAACTAAATAAACGTTAAAAAAATATAGGCATTTTGTTGTGGAAAACAATAAATTATGTTATTTTTTATAAGCATATTATACCAACAATAATGTAATATTAGGGCAACGTGATCGGTGGAGGGACGGGATAATTACCTACGTGAAATGTTACCATATTATGTTTATTAATGGGTGGTCATCACAATTCGTGTAGCGAACTCTGACGTATCTCTTATAATATTGATAACAAACAATAATATAATAATACGTGATGATTAAAATAAAATAAATGTTGCCGAATAACAACAATAATAATCCTGTGCAAATTCTATACTTATTCGATTCGATTGATGGTAATGCGATTTAACCGTAACATAGAAACAAAACGGGGATTTTATACTTGATAAATAACTATTTTTAACGTGGGTTGGCTTCTGGATTTTTAAAATTATATTATTTCTAAACGTTACGGTTAGTTTCAATGTGACCGATTTTTATCGATATTTTTATTTTTTTACGTCTCTCCAGATAACAAAACCTCATTGTAATAATATTTTTATAACATTGTAACATTATAATATTTTTGTAATATTTTATTAATATTCATTATGTGTAATACTATTTGACCACACATTATTAATATATATTTTTTTTAAATTGTTATTATAATATATTTTTTTTTATTAAGAAAAAATGTAAAAACCAGAAAATCCTAGTATTTGCTACAGTCGGGAGTCAAACCCAAGAACCTACCTAAACTAATCTAACGCCTTATCCACTAGACTACCTACCTAATTATTGAGGAGTTGATTTTATGATTATATAAGTTTTTATGTCAATTTCAAAATATTATAATATAGCTACAGGTACCTACCTATAAGCGACATAATTTTAAAATTGTGGCCTTTTTAGGAACAAGAACTATAACCTGCTATGAATAGTGGATACTAGTGCCGGAGGGAAGGCAGCGATGAAAGGGTACCTCTGTTTTTTTGTTTATTGTTTATATTTGTATACTTGATCATTCAACAAAATATGGTAAATTAAATAAAAATGAAGCAACTCCCCCCCCCCCCCAAAAAAAAACAAAAAAAATTGGTTACTTTACTGTATAACATAATATAATGAGCAAATACAATGCTAATACAAATTTAATTAAACTCACAAACGTATTTCGGGGGAGGGGTCAAACCCCCCACTCCCCATAGTTGCGTCACTGTATTTTATCAATGTTATTAATAATATTTTTTTCGAATTTAATTAAAAATAGTATAGCACCTATATGATTTATTTTATATTGTTATAAATAATAATATATTTTAAGGTTATATATATACTTGTATAACTATATAGGTAGGTATTTTATTATAATTATAATGAAACTATGATTTTTTTATTAATATTTTCCATATGAATTTAAAATAATATAGTTAGATTTTTGTTAGACTGTTTTAACAATATTATTAGTAAATTATAATTAAAATGATATAATATGATTTTGAAAATAATATTGTTTTTGTTATGAATTAATAATAATATTACAAATATAATGTAAATATAATAATATCCTTTATTTCAATAATACAATTTTACTAATATTATCATTAATAATTTGCTATCTGGGCCAGTTTGTAGACAATTTTTCTCATTCACAGCATCAGAAAAAAAAAGATTGACATTCTTCACAATGGGTAGGCTACTGCTTAAGAGAAAATGGAAAGATCGGATATAAAATGGAAATTTAATGTACATCTTTACGCAACGATTTATCATTGCTAATAAAAAACGATTCTGAGTGGAGTTCGGTTATACATATTTTGAAAAGCCGTAATATTAAAATATCAAAGTTCTTATAAAACAAAAATTTTATATGACTCTCATTTTTTTTTTTTTTTTTTTGGACCACAAATAATAACTTATAATGAACCTCTTATTCACTTTTCAACCATTTTTGTTTAGTCTAGCAATTTTATTCACAGAGTACCTACCGAATAAATAAAAAATATTAAGTAAAAAACTCGCAAAGTAAAAATGTCAATAAATAGCACAAAAATTGCTCTGATAGTTTTCCCACGTTCATAAAAATTAGGTATGCGTTTTCTGTTTAAATTTCAAGTTCCAACAAACATTTGTAATTGAACTCCAACAAAAAAAAAAAAATTCAAAATAATAAAATCATTATTTTCGTAAATCTTCCGGTTTTGCCCAAGTTTTTTCGGTTGTACACAATTATTATGAAAATCGCTTGAAAAATCAAAAAATGACCTTCTTAAAGTATACCGATTTAATAAAATTTTCTTTCAGAAAATGTGTTCTGTTTGAAAATCTAAGCATGTTTCTAGTAAAAATTTTGTACAAACTATAAAAAAATTAAAAAATTAATATAATTATAAAACCAATCGTTTTACTCAGAATCTAAAATGATCTTACTCGGATCACCAAAAAATGTGATTTGATCAAGAAAAACAGAATGTTGTGCGTAAGTTTCTTAGAATTTATTCAGCTCTCTGTTAAGATTTGTGAAAACTTGTTTATTGTAAATGTTTAGTTTTTAAAAATCCACAGGCAGGACTATTAAGAAATTTTGTTTACATTAAATTATATAATTAGGTTATTGTTATAATTATTTTATTGGTGTATATAGGTACGGACAATGTACGCCGTCTCGGATTTTTAGGACGTGCCAAGAGTAGAACCCTAAAAATGACTATCATTATCGTTATAGCGTTTGTCGTGTGCTGGACGCCTTACTACATAATGTCAATTTGGTAAGTACTTACATTTTATTTTCCAATCATTATTCACACTCTATAAAGTAACTCTATATATAAATATAATAACCATAACTATATCACTTTTGTCCGTTTTCGTAAAAATAATATTAGACGACTGTGATTTTAAGACAAAAACTTCACAAAATATACAATTTAAATCGTTTAATTATCTTCGGAAAAAATACAGTTTGATATTATAATAACAGGTACAGTTTTACTTGGTTCTCATTGTTTTATGAATGTTAATTTCGACGGTTAACCAAGTTTATTTTATGCGTAATAAAAAAAAAAAAAAAAGAGAGAGAGAGAGAGAGAGATAATCAGAATTTTAAAACGGAATCAATAACAGTTAATAGCTTTGTGCACAATTAATATTTAATAAATCGTACCAATGGAGTACAACAATAATAATATTGTATATACGTTGGCTTTTAAACTTAATACTATATTATATTATTTTAACTGTTTGCGCATAATCGTTGTTATAACTGTTGCACTGTGATATAAATAATGTTGATAATAAATTGTAATATATTTAGGGCGTTTGGACGTCGCGAACATTGTACGAGTAGTTATATAACACCGCCGAATCGTGTTAACCATTTAATAATAATAGTATTGTTATTTTTTTGGTTTTTTCTATTTGTCGTATAAAAGAATACTGAACCTCACTCTCACCGAGTCTTTCTTGTGGAAGTCCAAGAGTCTAATCTTGTTTATGCAACACATACAATAACATAACTCAATCAATAATAATATTAATCTATCTTATTCATATAGAAATAAATATTATTTTTCAATTTATTATGCTACTGACCCCGTGAAATCAGTATCTAGCAGATGTGTTATACCGTTATTAAAACAATTACGATTTTATTAATGCAATAAAACATCTGCCAACAAGTTCGCTATTTTAATACCTGTAATTTTAAGTTGTAAATATACACTACTGGGGTACTGTCTTTTGTTAAAATAAAAATTTGAATCAGATTGAATCTGATAAAATATTAATTTACACAGATATATCAATATTTGCGGCATGTCGAATTGGTTTATGAATATACTTAAGCATTCGAAGATCTATGTCGACCAATATAATTATATCGTATCGTATTTTTCTGTTTCATTCCAAAAATGTAATATTCACTCATACGGTATGTGGTCAAGACCTTGCCCTTCAAAGTTTTCTATTTTTTTGCCCCTCATAGATATAAATGAAACTGCATATATTTACTTATTTACGGTAGACTGAAAATATTTTTTTTTTTTTATTAAAGTAAGGTCCCTACAGAGTTACGGTTATTTTATGTTTACGAGTCATAATAGTATTTATAATATGAATGAGTCAATGTTGGTTCTCGAACTACTAGGAAAAAGGACGAATTGCAATGCTAAATTTGTTACGAAATACTATTTTTTATTTGAAACGAAAAGTCGATATTATTATATACTACAATTTCATAATACGAAGAGCCAATGAGGAATGAAAAATTTTAAATTATAACCAATATTGTGAATAAATCCAAAATAAAAATCATTTATTTAAAACAGTTTTTTATAATTGCATAATATGTAAATGATAGAAATAAAAAAAAAAAAATGTAAAACTCATATTTTCTATAACTATTTTATGACTAGTGTGTGCTGTCAGATACCTATACGGTTAAAAATTTAGTGGCTTGTCAAAAATGTTCATATACTTACGTTAAATTTCTCTGTGTCATCTCATTTTTGTTTATTTTGAAAATATACAAAGCTCTATTGATTATAAATGCGAATAGCTTAAATTTTTCGAATTATCCGTAAAACCATGTTTGTATCATTTTTCACAAACGTTTACGACTGAGTTGAACTGTTGAAGTAGTTGTTTTTTTTTTTTAAATGTCCATCATGAAGAACGATTGTTCCGATTTTAAATCAGTTACATCATTGATATTGCAGGAACGAAATAAATATTAAATAAATAGGTATTTATTGTAAAATTGTGTGTTTTTCAATTGAGAAAACACGTTTTCGAGATAACTAATAAACACGCAAAAGTTTAAACTCATAAATTTAACAGATTCGCTTCATCGAACACGTAGGTAATTTTCGATTACTTCGAATTCGACGCGTCAAAACACTTATAGTTTTGAAACTATTGACATTCGTGTAGTAAAGTATTATAGCGACGATCTACCGCTAAAATAATATTAATTTATGTACACTGATTCGAAAAGTCTATAAGTAAGATATTATATCAAGTGTGGGGAATCATCTCCGAAGCTGTTATGTGAATATAAGCAGAACATGTATAAATTTGATCCTGTAAGTTAATTTTATTTCGATTAATGCAAATAAATATTGATTACAACTTTGTCTTATAATGCGTAATGAATTGTACATTATACATAAATAAATAATGTATCACCACTGCGTTTACACTCGAAATTAGTTCACCTGCTACACGAATGTCGACTTATTTTGAAATCGGAATCTTTCCAATAATATATCCTTTACGTCATGTGTCCCCATCTTTCTCTCGTTTCTGTTTCTGACATCTGGGTCATTTATTTTCATTCCAGCGTCCGGCCCGAGGTAAATCGTTTTCCTCTTCGTCGATCCAGACCACTTTACGAAATCTTATTTATAACTTGCGCTCGATTTCGGTTCTGTACAATTTAATTTATTTTAAAGGTTGATCCATGTATAATACGACATATATGTATATGTTTACTATATATAAATCCGACGCCAGAGATTTAAAATAAAATAAACCAATTCGAAACAAACGAAAATAAAGATGTCGATTTTAAACATTTCCTTCTATATTTTATAATCTCCGAGGATTCACCATAACGAAAAAAAACTGAAATTCATTTTAATCCTTCGGAAACCACATGTGTTTTATATAACCTGCCCGAATGTTATTCGTAGGCACTTAATACAAATAATTTTTATTGTGTACGCATATTAATCGTGTTTACAGAGCGTTTAAAAATAATTCCCGAGTCATGCGTGTGATTGAAATAATAAGTTATAGAACGAAAACCAAACATATATTATAATATTATTGTATTATTGTACGACGATACGCGTGTTTTTATTCGGAATTATTAATATTTCGTTTTTATTTTTTGTCAAATTTTCCTTGAAAATATTATAATTTCACTTGTTTTGTGATTTATATGTCTACAGTTCAGGAATTAGACAGTTTTTATAGTTGGATTAAAGTGATAATATTTTGAGTGAATTTTTATATGCATTTCATCATGTTGTTGCGAAACGAGTTTATTATTTGTCTAGTTTTTTATCCTTTGCAGACCGCCCAAATGATACCAGAAGGATGGCATTTTATATATGCATGGTGTAAGTATGATAATTTATAAATATCAAGTATGTATGTGCCTTTTGATGGTATCAACTTTGAACCCCCACTCCAAATATTCTTATGTACAGATTTTAGATTTTAAATATTTTCAAAGATGCATAGAGTAAGTAACTTGGTTAAAATGTTTATATATAAGTAGAATTATTTCAAAGAAGTGCTTTTAGATGATTTAAACTTCGAAAACAACGACTTCACTCTCTGTGTGTTATCAAAAATCCCGAGAATTGCATTACCTATTTTGATAAAAATTGGTTTAGTTAGTACTTTATCGTTATAAAAATAAAAAAAAAAAACATGAAATAATCTGAAACATGCAACTAGTTAGCTGGGCAAAAATTTGACGGAGCTCTGCTGCGATGGATTTTTTTTTATACGAATTGTTTGATAATGTTTTCTCAAAAAAAGCACTTGCTATTTGATGTGAACGAGAATTTCTTTCCTTTCACCGATATTAAAGTTTTACATTTCAACGTAATAAATTGTGCTTCTGAAAGTTCATGAAAAAAATGCGTTGTATTATTGACCATTTAAAATGAAAATTGAATATTTGTCCAACCTTAGGGCAAGTTACTTTTTAAAAATAATACCTAATTATTATAATGAAATAATATCTTTTCGTAACGACACAACAACTTCATCGCGTCAAATTGTTACTATTTAATAACGAAACTAGAAAATAATTAGTTAATATTTCAATTTTTTTATTCGTCACTTATTATTCAAAAAAAAATATATTTTTAGTTAGTTTTATAAACGTTATAGGAATCTAATGAAATTATCCATCTTTAGTGTATGAAAAATACAAAATGTAATATTATACTTGTTATATTGTTATTATTACTGACACCAGCTTAAAATAGATAATTCGTTACTTTTGAAGTATTAATGAAATGCGTAACTATTATCAAAATTACTATTAACAAATGAGTAAAACAAGTTATATTGTCGTTTTATTGAAAAAAAAAAAAAAAAAGTTATTAAAGTACTAAAGTACGTAATTTCGTTATAGTAAAATAAAAAAAATACTGTAACACGTAACTAATATGTCAAAAATAAAAAATTGTGGTTGGAAATCACTACTTTCAATGCAGTGTGGTATCATTATCACTACATGTCTAAAAAAAAAGGATTCATCTACAATCTTCGCCACTTTTTTTTTATACTTCTGCAAAATACGCTTTATTTTAATTGTAATTTGCTACTTTTATAGACTTAAAACAGGAAAATTTTTTTATTTTTGTCAATCTTATTCTTATAATATAATTCAACAACAATTTATTTACATTTGAAGTTGCCGATCAGAGAAAAATAAACCATAGCTACATATTTTATTTCATTTTATTTCATTTCTTAAATAAAAATAATACAACTAAACATAATTATAAGTTTAATATTCCATTGCTTTCACAATATTGTGTAGGTAAAAAGTAGGTTAGCTACAAAAAAATGTAGCACGCTACAGTACTATCGCTGAAAATAGGGTGTTACTTCCTACCACTGAAAGTAACATAATATCACAGTGATAATGTAATAGGTACGTTGCAATGAAATTACTTAAAATCCTTTAACCACCATTAAAACCATATTTTGCTTGTTTAAATGTACTGTATCCACGAATGTAGTTATATTGCATACACAATGAGCCGTTATACAATATTTTCGAATTGAAAATCATAACTGACACATGTCTTCTACAATAATAAAAGGAATTGTATGTTTGTCCGATTTTTTTCCGAGTTTGTTTGTGTGTGATGCACATTCGAATTTCAAGCACAAGAGGATCAAAGGTATCGAACCTTATGGCACCAGGCTTAAAATTTATTTATTAAACCGAATGAATACTTCATTAAAAAAATAAAAAATCTTACTTTAATCATAATATCGGCCATAAAAAGAACTGTGTATAATATCGAGGCCTCTTGAAATGTATTTCGTCTAACTACATTAAAAGACTTCGGAACCACTGGTTCTTAAACGTATCCACATGCACCTAGAAGTTGGATTACAAAATTCAATCTCTAAAATTAAGCCTACACGTTTTCGGCATTTTAAGAATATATGGGTTATATATGGAGACATAGATGAAAAATAAAACGTCTTTCATTTTAGTTAAATCAGTTGTTACGAGCAAGAAATGTCCTCTTTTCAAAAAAAAACAAATTAAGGGTCAAAAACAGTAAACTGTGATAACAATGGGAGAGGAAACGGCCAAGTCACGGGAAAACACGAAGAGACATGTTTTTATTTTATATATAGTTTTCATCAGTACTGTGTATGAGAAAATTCGCGCGAAACAGCTTTAGAAAAAAATAAAATACCAAACTACAAAATAAATATACAATTATGAAATGCCTTTTACTTTCTTTTTTTACATAAAAATAGTTTTCTTTCATTTAATTATTTTTAAAATACTATTTTCTTTTAATATATTATATGCAATCTATATAGTAGACGAATATGTATATACATCGTCTAAAATTTAATTCAATAAAAAATATCTACAGTTTAACAATGAGTGTTATGTTTTGGTTAAAATACAAATCTCAGAAATCAAATTAAATGAAAATATCTCGAAAACAAACGAAAATATTTTCAAAAACCACACATTTAATAGATAATACTTTTTTTTATGAAAATGTATAAAAATGTATGTATCTGCCATAAGCTCAACCGTCAGACAGTCGCAATCGTCAGTTCATTCCGTACTTCCTCTTTTTTTTTTTTATATATTTTACACTCGTGAAAAACCGAGTAATGTTGATATAGAAGCATTATTGTGGAATATTTGTTTTTATGTTATTTACATGTTATATTTAATATTACAACAACTTATCGAAAACAAAAAAAAAAACAAAACGAAACAGCAGATAATTTAACTGTTTGTAAACGATTATCACTGGATTTAAAAACCACGCGTGGGCATTCGCCGGTATTATTTCTCGATTCCTACAGTTTCTAGATATCATGACTTATAAAGGATAACAAAATATTTTCCGTGGCAAATTTTAATTTGTTTTCTGTTATGACAGAGTAACGGTTTTCTCATAGTAATGGAATAGCGAGTTTGTGATTGGTCGTGTTATTATTATTATTATACACCGAGATATAAGTATAAAAATTTGGTCGACCGGCAACATACATCGCAATGAACATAATCATTTCGAATATACTTTGCGGCCCCCCTATAATTTACCGTTAGATTGCCGAAACAAAGTGTCCTATCCTCGTTTTTTTAGGTCGACCGTAGCCAAATACAGGGAAGAATGATGTATTCGGCACATTTCGCAATGACGACGGAGCCTTGCAACTTTTCAACATAAATAATGCTGACGCTGATGGAATGCAAAATAGTAAAAAAATAATACTAATAAAGTCTTAGGGAGAATACATCCCCTATCCACCTATTTTATATACGTCACTGTGGGACTACGGAATTTAAATAATCCGAGCTGTCTTGTTTGTATTGCACGATTTCTATTTTCAAAAAAAAGAACAACAACGTGCCTAGCCAATTTAAAATCACATCGAAAGAGAACGTTTACTGTTTCTTTCTCAGTAATATATTTGGTGACTTGGCAAAAGACATTGTAAACCCGTATAAATACTATTTTGATTTAAACTTGAAATCAAAGGATGCCGTGTTTTTGAGAGAACTGTCGCAACCAGAGCGGTATATTATTTTAATTATTCAATTGTCCTTTTTTGAACGCATACTACCGAATGAATTCATTAAGTCCATCATCACTAGCGATACCATGATATAACAAAGGTTACATATAAATACATATAATTAAGTAGTGTACGTTTAAATAAATTAACGAAAATTCTCTTGGAAAATAAGAAAAATAATAATATCGTAATTGACTGCGTATTTATAGCGTATTCGAAGTTTGCGAAAAATTTTTAATTATTATTATTACTAATTTTTTTTTTTACCTTTATTCGGTTACTTTAAAATTTCGGCGGGTCAGATTAAATTGTCAATTTTTTTTTTAAGTATGGTTTGGTGAACGTGAAAATAATATGTTTAAATATATTTTTAAAAAAATTAAGAAATTTTATATTTTTGTGTTTATTAAGCGATAAGTAATTATGATAATAATTTAGTGATCGTTTTATAATTGTTCACATTTAGAACGAGTTAAATTATAGCACAAGATACCCGGGTTTGAATGGAATGGGTTGCGCATACAACTTTGGACCTTTTAGATTCTAAGTGGAGCGAAGAAGTTTATAGTTTTAAAAAGATTTTTATTTTTTTTTTTTATTTGTGCGCAACATTTCTACCAGAAGGCTTGCTCGGATTTCTGTGTGTAGCACTTTTTTTTAAAGGTATTCATTGTGGGAAGGTACTTCAAAAAGGTAATTTTTTGATTTTCTCAAGAGTTTTCTCATCCAATTTGAAAAAACGAAAAAAAAAACGGAAAAATATAAGAAATGTAGTTATTAGTTAAAATATTTTACGGCCTTCTTTTTTTCTGTGCATAACTTTTCTACCAACGATTTTGCTCCAATTTTTAATGATAGCAATGTTTCTAAAAGGAAATTTCACTAGGGAGGTACTTTAAAGAAGTTAGAACTCTCCCCTCCTGTAGTACCGATTTACATTATCGGTTTAATTTTCGGAATTACCTACCTTTAAAAGCATGCTTTCCTACTGTTTAGACCGGGACTCTGGGTCAGTGATCGACCTTTTCCGCGGAGTACTCTCTTGAAACACTGTAGCAGTGACCCCCCCTATCCTGCACTATGCGAAGTTCGGGTTTCCCTCGTCCTGTCATACCAATGACTTGGTATTGCATTCTGTTGCATTTAAGGTTGCTAACCTTCTGCGCCTCCCAGAGGTGCCTCTTTTAAGTTTTAAGTTTCGACCGACTTTTCTCAAAGTCGCGGTCAGAACTTTCACGTTCTATCCCCTGAAATTTTCGAATCATCTGTAACCCTAGCGCAGGCCTTCCTGGCCGTCCATATTAGTCGCCTCTTACGACAAGTGAACAGTTTATTGTATTGGATGCGAACACCCTGAGCGCGTCGTAAGAGTTTTTATGTTGCGTCCATTTCAGTGGCTCCCCTCAAATCCAGATTTTGAATTTCTTTCAACGTCAGTCGTTTGTGCTAGGTTTTTGCTAGCCTTTGTTTCTGATATTTTATGGTGGTTGGGGGGGGGTCACTGTTAAGAAAAACTGGTAAAACTGAAATATTATATTATAGTATTCAAAGAGTTGGATTATTGATTTTTTTTGTTATTTAACCATAATTCAAAATAATTTAAAATTTACATACACAATGTATAATATTATTAATGTTGTCTTCTTAAAATACCTACTGCCTATAGTTATACATTTAATTCGTTTTTTAATTTAATTAGAATTATTTTATACAAAATTTAGTAATAAGAGTTTATAATCTGTGGTGACCACAAATATATTGGACAATCGAACTAGAATACCATGGTAATTTTGAAGGTATTATTCGAAGCGTTAACTCAACGACAGCCCCCCCCCCCAACAAAGGAAATTTTAAAATTTGTATACACTTTAGGATTGTGCTATATTAATGCTGGTTTGTGCCGGAAATTCCGTCGTTAATGCTGTCTCCGTTCTGAAGTTAAACCATTTTCAAAATACTAATAAAAAAAAAAAATTCTAATGCACTTACTGTTAATTTACTGAGGCTTATGATTCGGGGTGCTTCAGAAAAACTCCATTAAAATTCTATGTATGGAAGTATTACAAACGAAAGAGTGTTTAATAAAAAAACAAAATTCGAAATAAAATAAAACATTGACTATGGAAATGAAAAAAATAATAACAGTATCCAAATGAACTAAGCTACAATGCTACAACCGATAGGTATCCAGAGCCGCGAATAACCTAATCTAATTTTGGACCGTAGAAGAAAAGGGGAGCACAAATGTACCAGTCGATTTGCGAAATACAAAGTTTGCTCGATGCAATTTGCAGTTATATTTGAAACTTTCTTGGATGTGGTCATTCAACGACGTTATCAGGTAAATGCATAATGTATGCATAACGGTCCTTGCAATTTTATATAGTTGTTACGAACATTATTATTCATATAATGCATTTTCGACGAATGCTGTAAGCCGATAACTCTATACTTGGGTCATGTAGTTCCGGAGTACATTTACAATTATTATAGTGTATGTGATGAATCACCTTTGCGATGGTAGGTACCGATATATAATAATATAACGTGCTCTTTTGCCACGTGACGTTAAGATGCTGTCTTCGTATAGCCGTTGTTATCTGACTTGGCAGAAATCACGATTTATCGTACGCAATTATTTCAGTAATGTACGATTGTAAAGGCAGTGCGTGCCAGTATTGCGCAAAGATAACTAAAAATGTATCTGCATAAAGATAAAAAATAAAACACTATTGATCTGGATAAAATAAAAGATAAAATTGTTTTAATTTTATTAATTCATCTACAATTGTTTTGCCGATTCCTACTTAAAAAATAAAATAAAATAAAATGAACTTAACTTCTAATCTAATAACTTATAGGTATATAATATTAAATAATTATAATGATGTAGAATATATTATTTCATTTAAATTGTAGGATTCATTTTTATTGTTATTATTGATTGATAATTATTTTATATTTATTTAATTTTGTCAGTAAATAATACTATAATAATACTTATGTTAATTTTTGTAGGTTTGGTACAATGTATAGATTTTTTCATAATTTATAATATTAAATTGACCTTAATTATCTAGATAATATTAAAGATAATTAATTATTATCTATATAATTTATTTAGATAATTTCTCTACTTAATGTTCAATACTGCGTGCGCGTGTCGTGTATTACATTGAAAACGGGCTATCGATTTTTCTTGTGTATTATTGCGATGGTTTACAATTGAACTATTGTTTTTATCAAGGGGGTGGGGTTCTTCAAGTATCTTACTGTTAACGACACGTAGAAGAGGGTCATAATATATAACACGTGTAGGAATAATCGATCGAAAACGGCCGGTAGTGGGAAACAATTGAGATTTTAATCATTAATCGTTCGTATACTGCGGCGTATCAACACAGTGCAGTGTTGTTTAATTTCAAAAAGTTTTGTTTTCAAAATATTTTCAACTTGAAATATCTAGTCTAAAGCCCATTTTAAAGTTTTAAAACATTTTCAAATTTATGTATATGCATTATTAGTCGAGTTGCTACCTATACTAAAAGCCGTGTCAAGCCATTTGTCGCCCGGAGGTATCAATAATACTTACCCCTTACGATAATATGAAGGGTTAATATTCTTAACAAATATATTGGTTCTTATAATTTTATTATAATACCTGTTATTTAAATTTTAACGTTTTACATCCTACTATAAATAACATTCTTACTTACTACTGATTTTTTGTCTAGGTACCTACAAATATTGCGTTACTCGGTGAATCTTCTAATTATCGAATAATATTCATCGGAAATATTCTAAGCAATGCGTTTGAAAATAAAACAACTAACAAGTTATATAATAATGATATTTTTATTTTTATTTTGTGTTTTACATTGAGCCGGACACCCTAGTTTTATAAAGTTTAGGTGATCTAAAGTAAATACCCTCTTGTCCCCCTTAATGCGGCTCTGCCAATACGATTTACTCGAAAATCGGAATCATGTGTGGAAATACCAATATATCATAAAATACCGTACCTTAAAATAATAGATAGGCAGCATTCGGAAGATTGCTATTTACTGATGCTAAATTAATCAGTTTTATTTGTTTTTGGAAAAACATTCGCCAACAGATCAAACTGTTGGGGCCCATCCGGATGCATGCACGTAGTATCTCGTCTTTCAGATTTCCCACGACGCACTACAATAATATTATTTTACCATATAAGTATATATACACACATATAAAGTTACGTGGCATAAATCATCCGGATTCCGTTTTTAAGACAGCGAAACGCGGATTTCGGATTTCCAATTAATTTCGTATTTCGGAGCGGTATTTTGTAGAACACGGTATTGGAAATAAAATGCCTCCGTGTGGTCGTCACCGGGGAGGTCTATACCGAGAAAAACGACCTAAACGTGTAGTCCGCTTATGGGATTAATGGATATACCATCGTTTTACCGTCGGCCGGGCGTTTTGTCCGAAAGTCGAAAATAAATATGGTGAAAGTTTAATAATGCACGATTTTTAACTCGAACGATTTATGCAACAATTTTTGAAAATTCCTGTGCTGTAATATCAAACGCATTGATGAACCTGCAACAGCATTTATAATTTAGTAGCGTTTAAAGTTCAATGGTGTACTGTTATGGGGGGGGGGAAATAATTCTTTAACTCCGCGTTTCTAAAGTTTTAACGCTTGGTGATATAATGCAGTCCGTGGGTAGGAATATATATAAATCGATTGTAATTTATTACATAAAACTGTGTACCGTTAAATGTGTTCTAAAAGAAAAAATTGTTTTTGTTTCTAAAACTGTCGTTCGGTCAATGATGCAAATAATATTATCACTCCGTATAATGTAAATACGGACGTGGGAAGAATTTTTAATTAAATTAAAGGGGTGGCCGCGATAGCGGTTTTTTCGATGATCGTTGGCTACATATTTTTCGATAATAATTTTGAAAGTGCAGAAAGTGCAATAAAAACGGTGAATGTTGAAAAAAAAGTAACAGAAGCTTCTTTTTTCGTTTTCCCGAGAAGTATAGAAAGTAACAAACTGCTATAACTCTCGAGAAAATCGTACATACGTATATCGTATATCGTATATATACATTCTATTAGTTATTCGTTTTTCTTATGGTCCGAAAACGCGCGAGATTAATATTCTTCGTCTCTGGATATTAATAACGCGATCGGCCGTTACGCGCGTTATTGTCTGCTTTTTTTTTTTTTTTTTGTTACAAATTTTTCACTCTAGCTTGGAAACATCACTGTACGATTGTTGTACGTAACTATGTCGTAGACTTATATAAACTGTAAATGTGGACTGTGTTTAAAGATAGAAAGGAAAAGTCAAAAGTAAGATAGGGTTAACTTTACCTCCGAACGCTTGATAAAGAGACACATTGCCTAACCCTCCCTAACCCTTAATTTTCTTGAGAAATATTAGGTTTCGAAGTAACTTTAAGAGCACAAAAGTGACACGTAGACAATACAATGTATTTACTTATAGCACGATCTATAACTATATAAGAAAACTATACTAGTTTCCGTTTTTAACAAGCAATTCGAAACGCCGTCGTCACTTTAGCTGATATTTTGCACGATGACACTGCAGTATAGAATTGTATGTTTGATGCGGTGTCAATCCATCTGAAGTTACAATATAATGCCGATATCGTGGTCGTCGTTTCCGATTGCATACAAATAACATCTCCAGTTGATGATTACATATGTAAAAATACAATATGGAACAATACGAAAAAAAAAAAAAAAAAAAAAAAAAAAAACATTAATTTTGTCCGAAGATATTATCCATTTACAAACTATACTTAACTACTAAAACTAAATTTGTGATTATAATATACAAATTGTTGAACAATGGAAATAAAATTATTTTGTTATAGAAAAATAATTTAGANGTGCAGATAAAAATATTATTGATAAGTATGATACCCAGTAGGGGCATTCCTCTCACGACTCGTCCGGTCCTCTCTAATCAATTTATTTTTATTGACACGCCCTTGTTAGCGGCAATATTATGTATTTTCGACGAATAGTCGCCCATCTATTATTGCCCGAGATCGTGTTATTATTATTATCATCTTCGGTTCAAAAGCGAACATTTCCGTATATTATTGAGTTAGTGATTTTTTTTTTTACCTAATTTATTTTCAGTACTGGTTATAATAATATACTATTGTGGACAAATAAACAAAAAAAAAAAAAAAAAAACATTAATTTTGTCCGAAGATATTATCCATTTACAAACTATACTTAACTACTAAAACTAAATTTGTGATTATAATATACAAATTGTTGAACAATGGAAATAAAATTATTTTGTTATAGAAAAATAATTTAGAAATTGAGAATTTAGAAATACAAGTTGCAATCAAATACACAATATTATAAAAAAAGTTTCCATTTAATTTACGATAAAAATATTCCTCATAAACCATAGAAATATGATTTTTATGTCACGAAAATAATAGATACTATATATAGATAATAATAAACGTAAATTAATATTTTTTAAATCAAAACAAACCAAAATGTAACGTCATTTCGGAAAGTAAATATCTTTTCTGGAAAATATCAATTATTATGAAATATATTTTTACTTGTTTGATAAATATTGAACTGGAAAAATTAATGTTAGGAAGTCGATATTATACTGGGTCATACTTAAAGCAGTTGATTTTTTGTTCAAAAAAACATGTTTTATTATAAGCGTAACCGAGAAGATCAATAATATTATTCTATACTTATACACAATATTGGTACTATCAGAAATCATTAACAATATAACTATATAAAGTCAATAGTCGTTGATTCTACATTATTCCGGTCACTTGTCGATATGATAATAAAATTTAAATTTCGCTCCGAGAATTAAGCGGTTGCTGCGGACGAACGGAAACTGCGCGTGTTATAGGTACTGATTTTTATCGAAAGAACCGACAGTTGGTTGAACTTAAACAAAATGTATTCTGTATATATAATATACAAAAATCATCGAGACATACACAGAAGTTGTGGCTCACCACCAAGGCGAGCGATGTGCTGTCTCATCTACCATTTATTTTTATTACAATATGAATAGGTACTCGTAAATAAAATTGATTATAAACGTCATCTTTCAATGTCTTAAAATGAATTTTATTCATAATATAATTTTGAGCTATTTCAGAATAATATGTAATTCAATTTTTTCAAATATTCATAATAATTACCTATTTCAATAGCATCGACAACTTTAATTAACGATATCAAAAGCTCGTTTTATATTTCTGATGATATAAGTAGTGAATATTTTCTGTAGACCCTACTATAATATCTTCTCTCAGTGATAGTTTTAGGAATTTTTCCTGGGAGGAGGTCTATTTGATATTACCTATATATTTAGTACAAACAAATAAATTCTCATTGTTCCTACATATTTTACGAAATTCAAAAACTGTACTAGAATAATGGGGACGGGTGCAATCACTGTTACAGGTAATTTAATGTATATCTGTAAGCAACGATTAATCATTGCTAATGAAAAAATGATTCTGAGAGGAATTTGACTGTGATGCTTTGTCGACAATGTAAATGTCATATTATAGGAAAATAATTACATATACATAGTACAATTTCTTTAATATTATCTGTTGAATATTTAATCTATTTTTCCGTTTTTCCTTATATTGGGAAAATTCCTGGGAAAATCAAAAAGATGATCTCTCTAAAGTACCTCCCCAGTCCGATTTCCTTTCAGAAAAAAGTGCTATCATTCAATCATTGTAAATCGGAGCAAAATTGCTAGTAGAAAAGTTGTCCACAGAAAAAAAGACCGTAATATTTTACTAATATATTAATTAAATTGTTTTGTTTTTTTTCCCAGTTTTTCCTACTCGATAAATATATAATATTAAATATCATACATAATATAATATTTTCTATGTAATGTTTATATGTTGTGTAAAAAAAACAATTATCACTCATATTAATTTGCCAATTATTTTAGTTTTTTTTTTTTTAAATTTTCAATGACAAACTAATTCAAAGTCTAAACTCGGAGTCTGGGAGATGTCCAGAATTCCTGGACCAACCTTTCCATAAAACCGCCGCTGTCACCATCTTTTGCAGTTTTCAAAATGTTCACCTCACCACCCACAATACTCACAAGCCGCTAACCGATATTATAGTGTTCCTGAATAGCGTACCACCTTTAGCGTTATAGGCAATTTTTTTCTGCCTTTTAAATAACTTGTTGATTTTTTACATTTGTACTCTTAGAATATTCGAGCAAATATAAAAGTAATATATATATTTCACGATATTTCTCACAGCGATAGAATAATTCACGTCACTTTTACATTATTTCGTACGATTTTTTCACCTAAAAGTTTAATATCACCCGAAGGATAGGTACAAACTCTGATGTGACATTGTGTCACATATGTTTGATAGACAATCTCGCAAAAAATAGAGTGGTATATAATAACATGTCCTGACTGACTGATTCATCATGGCCTAGCCCAAACCACTGGACGGATTGGACTGAAATTTGGCATATAGACGGCTATTATGACCTAGGCGTAACTCCGCTCATAATCTAAAAATGAATATGTACAACAAACTTTTTTTTTTTTAACGCTGTTTTTGCGACAAACTAATTGACAGAAGGAACTCGTTTTTCGGGCTGAAACTTTCTTGTCTTTAATACCTAATAATATTATTCAATTTTGATGAAAGAGGCTAAGTTTGGTTAGGATATTTGTCAGCTCAGTTGTAAATTGTATAATTTATTAATGTATTTAATAATGTATAATGATTATGGTATACTATAACTATACAATTTAAATTGTACATATATTTTACTTTACACTTAAATGTTATAATAATATAATAAAATAACGTAATATTCGGATAAACAGTATAATTATTAATATAAATCTCAAAATATAATGTTTTAACAATTTTTACACATGATAGTTTTTAGATTCAGTATACTGTATATGGTGTACCGAAGGAACTATTTTAATTTCACATATGTTTTATTTTATCAAGTTTTAGAGAACCTTGGTCTACGAGAAAATAACATGACTTTTAATATTACCAGTTTACTGAGTTCCGCTCAGAATCGTTTTTCGGTTTCGATAATTTATCATTACTTTTGGTACATTAGGTAAATTAGCTTCGTAACTTCCCATCTAATATAGTGGTGACACAAGCGAAGCGCCGTATTTTTTCACTTTTTCGTTTGTCTTCAATCCCTTCATATCTACTATACTTAATTTGACTGCAGAACTTGCACGAAAATAATTGTTAAAAGCTATATTTGTCTCAATAATGGACTAAAACGAGTTAATTTTTGAACTAACTATATTTGATCTATGGATATTTACGAAAACGGATAAAGTTTTGTAGTGGACTAGTGGCTATCTTATATAGTTCGAGTATTACCTCTGCGACCTATGCCAAATTTGATGTATAGGCGTTTGGGTTTGTAATACGATTTGAGGATGCTTAATTAAATTTATAACACGGTAGTAGGGTTAATTTCTCTCCGGTTTTTTTTTTATATTTTCTAATTTTTTACTAAATAAAACTCATGAAGTTGATTGAGTGGGTCTTAAAATAAAATCTCTGATACATTTTTTGTGAGGTAACCTCCACTGAAATTCTATATTTACATAAACGTTTATACACATAGTGAATTATTATGTCCCTGTGCATGTATCGTTGTTTTAATATATATATATTTTTTTTTTGTTCTGTCTTCCCGCAGGTACTGGATAGACGCAAAGTCGGCGATGACGGTCGATCAGAAGGTACAGCGCGTGTTGTTCATGTTTGCGTGCGCCAATTCGTGTATGAATCCGATCGTGTACGGGGCATTCAACATCCGCACCAGGAGGACTCTGGTGACGCAGGTGAGACCCCGGACCAGTTTGACGTCCTCCGCATGCACCACTGAAATACGGCTGCCCGCGCTTTCCATATCGGTTCGCAGGGTCGAATGACAATCGCGATACCGATAAAATGTCTCCCGTTGTCGTAAAATAATCAATCATATAATACAGTACAATATATACGTTTTCGCGAGATACCGTATTGAAATCACAAAAAATGAAGGGCGTAAAGGGACATAAAAAAAGAAGATAATAATAATACCAGGGACTGTAAAAAAGTGTCATTCAAAAGAAAGTAAAAATAAAAAATCATATTTTCCGTCTCCTATTCCCACTGCCGCGCCGTCGCTCCGCCGATTTTGAGCGCACCAGATTCGCTACGAGTTAATTTTTTACCGAATCGCATATGTATATAAAAAATAAAAAAAAAAACAATAATCTTCCGACACATTAACGGGTGTTTTAAATATATTGATAATCTTACAATAAATTTCATAATGATAATTATATTTAAGCCCCTATAATTATTTTTTTTCTGATTTTTATTTTACATTTTTCCTTACCAAAAGATCTATATTTATTTTTAATATTATGATAATATATACTTATCTATTTATTTATTTTTCTAATTTTTTTTTTACGTTATTCTCTATGTGCTTTGGGTTCTGACTACGGGTGTTTGCATGGCTGAAATTTTTAAATATATCTAGTTGAAGGACATAGAAATTTCATTAAAATAATATGTCTTCAAAAAAATGCAGACGTACATTCGTATTTCGATTAAAATTTCCCGAGAAAACTAAACGGGGGTAACTTTTTTATTTCATTGTAACTTATGAATCTAAAAAAACGAAATCTCTAGAAATCTCTTGTAATATTATAGATAATTTTTTATATTTTTATACAAAAACTATATAACGATAACCAAACCGAATATAATAGTAGAACGATTAATAACATTGAACAATATTTATGCCCATGGCAATACAATATTTTAGTGTAATTTAAATTGTTTTCAAATATCTTTAAAAATACATTTTTTAACCATTGTTTCGTGTTATTTTAGTAATTTAATATTAAAACGGAAATGCACTACAAACTTCTTTTTATACGCATCATAATTGGTCCTATCCTAATAATATATATATAATATATGGATAAAATACATGCCTCGTGTGCTAATTTTATAAATATTTGTTTTATTATTTTAACTCTATAAATAATTATTATGTCAAAACAAATATTTGAGTATAGGTAATTAAAAAGAAATCGAGATAAAACAACGCGTATAAAAAAAAAATTTAAAAAAATGTGTTCTAGTTAAAGTTCAAAATTGTTTTGTATACCTATCTATCATCGTTTTTACAAAACGATATCAAAACATTAATTTATTATAGTTGCATCGCTTGAACTAACGATTCATTTTTTAATTTTTTTTTTTAAATTAAGTTTTCGACACTACAAGCTGCAAGTCCACTAGATTATATAGCTTCTATTGTGATGTTGTGTTGCGATTTCAGCCATAGTTACCATACATCACAGACAAGGTATGCAAGTACTGGTGCATAATTTTTGCTTACTATCACCTGCCATATCATCAGTGCAGTAGATAATGCAAACTCAATATGGCAGTTTATAGAGTAATCTAATTTGAACAAGAGCGAAAAAATGACTGTCGATTTTGACGGTACATGTTGCTGCACATTATAATTGTTAACTATTTTGTATGTGGTGGATGTGATCAGTATACTTAAATGCATTAACTATCATCAAATTAACGATCTATTAGGATAATACGACAATATAATGTCCAATTGTATATTATAATATCCGGTAAATATATTATCATGATAGTAGAGTGAATTTCGATTTTCACAATTTTCAAAATTCACGTCTGTGAAAGTGCGACATGATAGTAAAATAGGAAATGACAGTATACAATATATGTGTGTGTGTGTATTGTTCATATATTGATAGTTTCTATTACTCTCACGGTAGTACAAATAGTCAGAACTAGGGGTGCGTGAAGGCGGTGATATTAATTTTCTTTTCAATACTCAGGGGATTAAATTTTTGCAATCTTGTAAAAGTTGTGCATTTTTTTGAATATTATAATCCAAAATGGGAGAGGATAAATCGCATGAGTCATACATTTTTTTTATACCCGCGTGTAAAAATCCCTAGTTCTGGCAACGATAACTGCTAACCATCATGCATGCACGTGGCAGTGTAATCGTTTTTTCGCAATAATTCATAATATAGTGACTTTGTGGATTTCGCAATTAAACATTACGATAGAAACTATACTGTTTTATAATTCAGACACTTTACCTACATATACAGGATGATTCACTAAGCGTGCTCACCCGATTTTTCTGATTAAATTTCGCTTTTGAAATTTTTAAATATACAGTTAATGTCGATATTTTGATTTTTCACGATATTTAAGGAGTATCCTATGGCGATACTAACTTTGATTTTTTAAAATGAGAACATGTATTGAAAATTCCATAAATAGACGGAGTATTACTTAAAATAAATTTTAGCGTCAACTCATTAACGAGATATTTTACTTATAAGTTTAGGTAAGGGGAGAGTAGTGGAATGCCATTTGTGTGGCAGCTTGGCGCGCAGCGTTTTATTAGTGCTCCACTTCTCCCTCTTTACCTAAACTTAAAAGTGGAATATCTAATTAACGGATTGATGAACCAACATTTATTGAAAGTAATACTCCGTTTATTTATCAAATTTTTAATATAAGTTCTCATTTGAAAAACCAAAGTTGGTATCGTCACAGGATACTCCTTAATGTTATGTTATGAAAAATGTAAGTATTCGAAAATATTAGCTTTTGCTATACCTAAAAATTCCAAAAATCAGAATTCGAATATATGCAAAATTTAACCGAAAAAAAATGGGGTGAGCATGCTTAGTAAATTATTCCATATATGTATGATACAGGGTGATAAATATAACGTAAGACACTCATTATCAGGAAAAGTATTAACTTTTTCGGAATTAGTTTTTCAAAAACAAGCAACTCTAAAATGTTACATTATTTTTATTTTTTGGTTACCTTAATTTTTTTTTTTAGTAGGTTGGATGAAACTAATACCTACTTTTGATTTTCAAATAGCAAACTAAAATTCCATAAATAGATGACGTTTTAGTTTAAATATATTTCAATGTTGAAAATTGTTTTTTCCGTCAACCCATCGACGAAGTATTTCACATTTAAGCTTGTCGTTTTGAGGATAGAGGAGAGTTTGCGACGTGTGGCTTTTGAACAAAACTTCGCTACTCCGTTCCTACTACCTGCAAAACGAAAAATTGAAAGTGGAATGTCTTGTCAAAGGTTTGACAGACATGTATAATGTCCACGCTAAAATTCATTGAAACTAAATTATTCAAATATTTATGATATTTTTAAGTGAATATCAAGTGTTTTTATACAAACAAATATTAGTAACAAAAATTAATGAAAATTTTACATTTTAGAGTTAACTGTTTTTTTAACTTTCTAAAAAAACAAATTTCCATAAAAAGTCAACAATTACACTTACCAAGATAATAAATGTATTACGTTTATTTGGATCACTAAATTTATACCAATGTTATAAAAAGTTTTTAGTAAATCGTTGGTTCAAGTATATATTTGTTTTCTATAGATAAAAAAAATAATAAAGACGATAAAAAAATAATAATGAATAATCAATTGTATAATAATATTTTGCTATTGTTGTTATTATTATTATTATTTATTAGGCCACGGTTTCTAAAACTTCCACCGAAACCAGAGTGGTGGAACTCTGAAGCGCTGCCGCTGCGCCGGATATGGATCGCGACAATGCGTTCGATACGTTTTTAAACACACACGTTTTTTTTTTTATTTTCTAAATTTAAATTGTAAAAAAATAATCTTAAATTTAACACAATGATAAATAAATTAACCACATATTGAGCACCGTATAGTAATAAAATATTTATAAGATGCACATTATATTATTATTATTACTATTATTATAATATAAAATATGACCTGCAGTGTCGGTATCCTTTAAATCATTCGATCCCGCAGGGGGGGAAGGGAGAAATAATAAAAAGCTATTTACCTATACTATCGGCGTAATAATGCATGTTTCTTTTATCGGAATATTATTCAAATTTTCAACAATTTTTATTTTTATATTTTTTTTTTTCTGTTATCGCAAACTGTTCTTGTTGAATTCTTCTTGTTACCTATACCTACTCGTATACATAACCGCAGCTTGGCCTTTTAAAAATCTGAAAACAAATTCTAGTCGTAGAAATTTAATACAATTTTTTTTTTTTTTTTAGAAATCCACCATGGTGATATCCTAATACGGTTCATTTTATATTATTTTATTATATTGTTTTCACATTATTTTATGTTATTATTTTTTTGTACTCAATTTTTTTTCGTTATCTCCCCCTCCTCTCAGTTACACCGCCCAATTATACGGACAGCCGTCCAACGTGAATTTAATATATTCCTATTAGTTAATTTTATTCAAGAAAAAAATTGTCCAACTCTCAATGGTTCGCGTATTTTTATAACCGTGATATACAGGACATAAATCATTTAGTCATTTAGTATCTATATAATATACGCTTACTTTTATCAAAAAAGCATTTTTTTTTTTCTTTTCTTAATATATTTAAAATAATTAATTATATATTTTAATTCCCATGCATTGGCTTGATTATTGTTTAATACACCATTTTTTTTTTTTTTAAATTTTATTAAGTAAATCGTTGCATGTATTTTTGTAGTTGTACATAGATTATTAAACGTATATACTATATATATATATATATATATTACACTATTATTTACTTATAATATTACAATAATTTGTAAGTTACATAATTATATAGTGTTTCGAACTGTATGTGTTTTTTTAAAATTAGATAATATATTATTATTTACTTATACTTTAACTGACAGTCTGTTGTTACTTTTCAACAAAAATAAACGCATCCATTTTTTTTTTGTTTATAGATTATGGCAATATATAATGTATTTATACTTTATTATATATGATGTGAGGTTATTTTTTAGAAAAACATATTGGACTGTCCGTACAAGAGATTTCGGTGTCCATGAATTTGACTTATTTTTTAGAGTGGTACCATCTATGTAAAGATATTATTAAATTGTCAGTTAATGCAATTTATTTATTGTATGTATATGTCCATTAAAGAAAATACGGTCTTCTTGCACTAAATAAATATGAATGTATTTTAATAACGTGAATAGACGTCATTAAAAAATCGACCTCATAACGAAATACAATAATCTCGTATTAAAACATTTTTAAAAATATAAGGTAGGTAAATATTATGTAGCTAATAATATATAACAAAAAATTTAATCGATGTAAAATTGTAATGGTTTTAGGTAAAAAGGGAAAGAAATGGAAAAACCATTTTGAGTGAGTCTATAGGTCAGAGGAACCGGAGATGTAGTTTGATATCCCGAAAAAAAACTGTAAATCGAGATCAGATGAATTTATATAGTATAGTATTTACAGTCCATTATAATAATAATGAAGTAATTTATATGTTGTAATATTAGGAGCGTGAACTTTGATAAACTAAGTCTTTTTTTAATAAATGATCCAAATAGTAAAAAATTGATACTATTCTACTAACTGAAACCTCCCATGATCGTCTGAGTCAATTTGATGATGTGATTGAAGGAAAGTATACTTCTCAACTATAAAAAATTAGTCAAAATAATGGTATATGTATATTTGTTTTTGTTGAGTATAATTATAACGGAGACTTTTATGAACATGATTTTGTTGAAACGAATATTATAACTCAATGTAAATAGTTTAAATATGACATTATAGATCTCCATCAACTGATATTAATATCTTTATCAAAAATTTAAGTTAAGTTGTATGGGGAAAAAAAAGAAAGACATTTATACCGTTCTAATATGTAATGCAAGCATAAATATAGAAAAAAATACATTAAGTAATGACTATCTTAATTTATTATCAGAAAATGATTTTGAGTCTTTCATTAACGTATATACTAGGTTACTCAACAGTTAAAAATACTCATATCTTGACTAAATATAAATATGCCTATAAAAATTAAATAATGAATACTTAATAACTCAATTAAATTTTGGAGTACAGACAGATATTACCGATCATTTCACAATTAACATATCTATAACAAATATGATTTTCTTGACAAATAATAGCTGATTTGTTTCTCGTATTGGTTATGATAAAATTAAAATATTTCTATATGAAAAAAATTAATATGATTTATATAATAGAAATAACACGAACAAGTGCTTTTATGAGTTTTAGAAAGTATTTTCTACTATTATTAATAAATTAATAACTTCTAAAAGAATAACGTCTACAGTTTTGCGACTTAAATAATAAATGTCTGATATTGTATGCTGGTCTTTTATGTTCTGCTATTATTGCGATTATTATTTATATTAAATGTAAAAATAAATATTGAATTCAAACCGTATTTAGATAACCAACAATTTTTGGTCTTGAATTCAAAATTTGATAAAAAATGAGGAAACCAATACAATTTTTGCCCACAAAAATTGCGCCCTCTTTTGAAAGAATACCTGGATCCACCCCTACTTATTTCCACTGTTCTATACAATAAAATCACGTATGCAGTATGGGGAAAACATTGCCATTTGAACGTAGCTTAAACCTATATTCTTATTCTGAGAAAATGTACATAATATAATATTTTATGACGTGTTAAAATCATAATAATTCATATCCGTTTGTTTACACCATCGATTTAAATTTGATAATAGTTACCTAAAATAACCCAATGTCATGTGTTTGAAATTAAATTAAACTTAATTTGATAAATTAAAAAAAAAAAACATAATAAAATACGAAAACAAAAGTTATATTTTTTTAATAATGAAAAAACAAAAACGGCGGCACATTGGTACCATAGGTACCGGCAATAAAAATATTTAATCGTATCACCACGTCATATAGTTTATGAAAAACAATACGCGACACACGCGTTTAGTAACCACGGGGTTATAATTGTAATAATATATTGAACAAATGTTTGAATTTACCTTTAAAATGGTGCAGGGTTAGGTGTTTGTATGAGGAAAAAGTAATATTGTCCACTAAAAAAAAAAAAACTCATCCAAGTGTAACAAAAAAAATAAAAGCGCTCTACAGAACGTTGACAAGTTTTTGTGTCAACGTTTATAGCAGCTATATAATAAAGTGAAACGAAAAAGAAAATATCGCCCCTGTACGGATGATGATATTATATTCTATTAATAAACTCGATCGTCTGGAATTATTGGCGAAAAATTGTTTTGCGTTAATATGGATAATACATATTTTTCATATTCGAATTTCATATCCCGTCGAATAAGATCCCGTTATTTCCGTTATTAGTAAGTACCTATATTTATTATTATAATATATATATACGTTTCTTTTAGATGCATTGCGTCCTTAAATCAAAATATGCTTGCGATACTTTGTTTTTATATGCCATTTTATCGTTAATATTGGATAGTCACAGACTACGAGTTTCTCATCGCTCATAAATATGACTTTTGGTTTTATGTATGTATATGTCATGTATCTAGGAAAACAATACAGTGCTTATAAGCATCGTAAACGATTTTCAGAGTAAACTTAAATAGTGGCAATATAAACACGTTTTATAACCTATATGAATAAAATTACAAACATCGTAACACCCTCATCATAATAATTGGATGATTTTCAGAATTAAAAAACTATAATATCATAATGAGTTTACGGAGTTTTCGTCCTCGATAAACTCATAACAGAAATGTTAATATCAAGATATTATGATATAGAATAGGTGATATGGCGAGCATTTAGTTACTTCCAAATTTAAATTTAGGTTTTATAAGTATATTATATATCGTATTAATATAGACAATATACTTGACTATAAACTGTAGAATTGATTGTACCCATTTTGGAGCTATTTACAGACAATTTAAAATAGCAAGTTTTTTATTTGATAAGTATTCTGTAGATAAATATTTTTAGACTTAACAGAAATGCTTAAAAGTTTGAGAGGAGTTCAATTAGAAGTTGTACTTATTGGTCAAAAATTAAAAAAAAATTAACTGTAATGTATAGTATTTTTTTGTATATATATATACTTCAAATTTTTGTAACCATATTTTGATAAAAATTATAAATATTTCGGCCTTTCAAAATATGTACAACCAAACTTCGCTCCAAATTGTTTTTTGGTTAGAAATAGTTTATTATTAGTTACAGGTATGAATTTAAATACTTTATGTAATTAACCTTCCAAACCACACACCTACAACAGTGGTCACACCCATCCCCAGTATCAGCTCTTTTTTTTTTTTTTGATGGCCTCGTTGCAAAGTTTAAACCTGGTGCGTCTAAACGTCTTATTCTGGGTTTGCCTATTCTTTTATATTTATTATATACATTTCAGAGTCCGTATAATATTATACAATCGATCAATATCACGAGTTTAAGCTACAAAGTTAACGGAACCAATATTGCACATATAGATAGGTAATAATAACTATTGAACGATCCGGCAAATTTGTTTTTTACTGTATTTTGTAGTACCAAGGTAATAGAAAAAGTAAAAGATAATAAAGTCACTTTGTAGTAATACGAAAAAAATAATAAAGTAGAAACAAATACTAAAATATGTGATATATAATATTGCGTATTTCAAATGACTTCGATTTTTCTTTAGTATAAAATATGACAGAATACAATTATATCATAAAATGAAAATATTTAGTACAAAATAATTACTGAAGAAACAAAAAAAACAAATAAAAGCACTATTCATAGTAATATTGATTATTTTACTAGTCAAAAACAGTTTAACGAAACAAAGATGATTCTCTATTACTTCTCGTGTATAAAAGCATTAACGAAAATTGAATGTTAGCGGCCGTACTTATATAGGTAGCTTGTAGTTCATATTTCCTATGCGAGATGTCGAAAGTCTGAAGTCATATTTTCATACCATAAATAAATCATCACTCCAATAGATACGGAAATATATGACGCACGGAATATTTGCGGACAACCCGATTTACTTGAATATCGAAAGGTTCCCTGGTTTCGGCATCAAAAATAAAAGAGAATAGTAAATATATAGAATGACAGGAAAAAAAAAAATTATATTTATAAGATAACGAAAAATATTATTGATTGAACTTAGTAATTAGGATTAAATAAAATGTTAATAATAGCCGATAACTTGACATGATGTCTTAAGTACACCGCTCTAAGAGAGCACTTTATTTACCACCATGGTCATACGGTGATAGTACACAGTGTTCCATTTAAGTTGGTACAATCATCTCGGAAAGAAGGTATTAACTTTTTTCGCAATTTATAAAAATAGAACGTTTAAGAAACAAGCAGCTCTACAATTTTACATTTATATTATTTTTTGTTACCCTACCCAAATTTTTGAGAATGAAATCATAACCTACTCTTGATTTTAAAATAGAAACCTAATCAAGAGTAAGGTGATTAGAAAAAATAGACCAGTAACCGAGAACTCATAGTTCGTATCGGCGTTGCTTACATAAGACAGAATGTTTTAACGTCACTAGAGCAACGTCGAAATAGAATCGGAAAATGGTTTGTCACGGTCCGTATTTACTCGTATACTCCGGGTCGGTTGTCGGCAACCGTTGAGCAGCGGCATTGGTAGGCGATTGAAGATAGCGGCGGTCGTGATGATGTTTACGATAGTGGCGTGTGACTGATTTTTGGCGGTGAATGTGTTAGGGTGTGTTTAGTGTCTTGTTGCATAGAGCCCGGTACTCTGAGTTTTTATTGTGATGTGAAAAAAAGTGGTTACTTATAGCGAATAACAGGCAGCTGCATATGGAATGGATGTTTTATAACAGTTATTATTTTTTAGTCTGACATTATTCATTACATATCACGGTAGTTTTTGAAATTATTTTATTAATTCATTAATTCGTGATAAATCTAACTTTACAATTAGTTTAAAAGTTTGTTTTTGGTTTTTGTTCTTAGTAAAGAAACATCACCGTTTTTGTCAAATTTTCTCTTATTAAACTTTCGTTCGGACTGACTGGTACTCATATCTTTAATAACAGGAGATAAATTGACTCCTTTCATTTTGTTTTCTATTACATCGGAATCACTTGGCAAAGACGAAAATGAAGACAACGAAGACGAAGAAGACAAAAATGACGACGAACTACAGCAATTATCGTTTAATATATTTTCGCACTGAGAAGATTCTGTTGTTTTGGACAACAACGCATAATTGTGAACTAATTGTACTTTAATTAATTTCATACGTACTAATCCGCTTGCTAATTGTCTCTGTTAACGAACGTATTTCCAATATTAGTTCGCATTTAGTTTTAGTGACATATCATCTACTTTAAAGCTTTAAGTAAAATCGTCAATGTCACTATCAGATGAAATATAAATCGCCATATTTATAAATCAATATTAACATTTATTAAACTATAATAATAATTTAGAGAGAAACACAAAAATGTATAAATCATTGCTTACGAAAGTTGGTAGTGGTGTTTTGTCAGAAATATACATGCCATATTATAGTAAAATAATTAAATAGGCTCTATATATTTTCTTTAATAATATTTGTTTAATGTTGTACCGATTCCCCCAGTTTTCCTAAGTTTTTCCTGGTTTTCCCATATTTTTTCCCAGTTTTTCACATTTGTTGAGAAAACTCCGGCGAAAATTAAAAAGCAACCTCTATAAAGTACCTCTCCAGTGAAATTTCCTGTAGATTTTTTTGAAAACTGAGCATTTTTTATTATTTTGTTTTTTTTTGTTGTAATTCAATTACGTTAAATGGCGCCAAACTAATTTGTTGTATGTATAGCAATAACCATTAATTTTTACCCACCTCTACACAGTATTAAACCTAATGTATGGGGGGCATAGACGCATAGCCTCCCCCCCTCATACCAACTATCAATTTTTTAAACTATAAAGTGGTATTTTTTACTAAATAACGTTTAAATTTTTGTATTATTTAATATTTGAATGCAAAAATAAGTACGTTAATTTTTAATTATCATAGGAATTATTTATATGATCATTAAAAACCGATAATAATATGATTTGACATAGACAGGAATATATTAGTTTTACAATTATATTTATTTTAAATTCTGAGCATAGCGAGGGTTTTACTGTTTTTTTTTTTTTTTTGTGTCTTTCAATAACTTTTCTATCAGAAATCTTGCTCCGATGTATAGAGTGTAACACTTTTTCTGAAAGGTAATTTTTTCTAGTTAGTGCATTAAAGATGTCAATTTTTGATTTTCTTACGGGTTTTATTATAAATTTGTATACATTTTAAAGGTTTTCATTTTTTGCAGTGCTTTATATGTTAGGTTGAGTGTAGTTTAGTATTACCGCAACAAATTATAAATAACAATAAAAACAATATATACCTACTATCTAGTAATAAAAAAAAAATAATACCAAAATTGTATTTATCTTTCTCAATGATAGAAACCACTTTTTTTAAGACTCTATTAAAAATTTACTGTCGTCATAATTTTCATGAAATTTCGAAGGAGGGCGGTTAAACCCCTAACTCCCCCCTTTGTACATGCGCCTGAGTCCCACCCATCTCGCTAATATGTCCGTCATTATCAATATAAATATATGTCCATTGTTTTTCATTTGATAGCATAACATTTTTTTTCTTCTAAATTTATACAAAATTATATTATTCTATTGCTACAAAAATGTATAATCTCGGATGTAACCAACGACAGTTAAATAATAACTTATCGTGTATATGTTTTTATTCTGTATAGCACCGTGAAGGCGTGAAATAACTGTAGCCGCTATTGTAGAATTAGATATTTATTAGGTAGTAGGGGAAAGACTGCCTGCAAGGGCGAAATATTCCCTCATAACACCGCGACACATTCACAAAAAAAAAAAAAATAATAATAAAAATACTATTGGTAATTCATCGTAAAAATATTAATTAAATAAATATAGTAATAGTATAGTTATCTAATTTTATTGATGCAATCACACAGTAACGCTATAGCAGTCTAAGAATAGACTAGTTCGCTCCTTATATTAATTACAAAATAAACGATGTTTTATATTAAATTACTAATGCTGGGGGATTACTATATGGATAAAATTGTTAGAGTAAACCGAAATGCTTGAAAATTTGACCGGAGACGTAACCTTCGGACGAATAAAATATACATATATTCGTATACTTATAAACGTCTTCGAAGATCAAAGTGCATGCGATAGGTGTACTATCTGTCTGTGTGTGTAATATTTTTGGAATTTAAACGTAATAGGCTAGTTATGGCGTGTGGCTTCGAAGATATACTTATAATTATTTGAATGTTTATAATCGTCTATTGAATATATGTATTATGAGATTACGTACCTAAATAAATCAAAATATTATTTTTGCTTGATTTTATCTGGGGTTTATTTTCTTCTACTCTTCTCTTATTTTCTTTTAGATTCTATACCTAATAGGTATCTAATATCTTTGTAGATCATTGGCGATAGGGTACACATATATAATAATATAATATTTTCGAACTTTTGAGCTTATCCCCGTACAAACACTAACATGTTACATCTTGGACGACATCCGTTTTGTAGATTATAATATGAATAAATAAAATTACATGACGGTGTAGTGTGGCGGTCCGTAGATAATGTATGATTTTTATTTTGACTTTTGTTTATAGATTCAAAAGAATATTCCTCAAAAAAAAAAAAAACCAAAGAAAACACTATTCGCGAGGATTAAGGTTTAGCATATATTGTGGGCAGCAATAATGAATGGGATAATAGAATTTCGCGAACGTTAATGATATAATAATGTTATTATTAGGATTAGGTACTTAAAATGGTTTCCGGCTCGACCACTTCAATTGCTTGTTAATGAACCGGCGAAATCCTTCGGAAATCGAACCGCGTTAAGAAATAAACGCAATTCGATGCTCGTTGAAGTATACTCTTGCGCATAATATAATTACAAGTTCAACGATTATGCAATTGCTTGGAATGACGAATGAGTACATATCTACCCTTGTATCTACTCGTATAATGACAATTCAAACGAATATGTTTATGTATATAATTCGAATATGAATGTAACAAAAAGAGTAATGATAAATTCAATTCGGAATCAACGTGCGAGTTTCACCAAATGAAAAAACAATAATATTACATTGTTCGTATATTAACGGAAGTCTGGCGGAAAATAAAATAAACATTTTTCGGGAGCCTATACAGTCGGCAAAAATCGACAAAAATTTGGACGAGACAGTTAAAATTATTTTAATTTAATTTTAATTTATTTTTTAAATGATACATTACATTATACAAGTAACGATAAAAATATACCAGTGTTCAATGATTGTATAATACGATTTGTTTTGAAAATAAAAAAAAGATGTAATTTTTTTATTTGTATGTTACATCATAAGTTATGGAAGTTTGTTATTAAACACACTCTACTATTACAGGCTGGCCTCTGATACACTTATACGTTGATTTTATTATACGTTATCATATTATATTTATTACGAACAGTAATAAATAATGTTATAGGTATACATTACGAATATAACGTAAAGGAAAAAACCGATAATAATTTAAAAGAAATAAATTATGTTCGAATAACAATTTCCGGGTTTTGTAAGGAGTGCAGCATAATAATTACAACAAAGAGCTAATATTGATAATGGGAGTGCCACTGTTTTAGGTTGGAAATTGGGATAGTGGGATACATAGATGTAAGTATTCAATTTAAGTCAGTGCTCAACGATAAATCATTCTATGGAAACGTGATTCTGAGCGAAGTTCGGTTGAACATGCTTTGAAAGGCCAGGGTTTTACGATTTTCAAAATTTGATCTAAAAAAAAAAATTATATAACTAAAACATATCGGGTGTTACCTATTCACCATTCTACTCATAAAACTTCTTCCCAAAAGTATTCAATACTATAAAATAATTCTGAATAATTTAAATAAATATTAAATTGAATGTTTATTGATTTACCTATTATAAGACATAGGCTTTGTTTTTTTCGGAAAATACCTTTTCAGTTAGTAAAAATATTTAATTTTCTTTCACGTATTCGTTAAAAAAAATGTGTGATTTTTACCCATATTCGAAATTTCCAACAGTATAAATGCAATGCATAATTACTCATGCTATTTATCAACAAACAAAAAGTATAGATTCATAAGGTCATCCGAACTTAACATTACCTTTTTTTAGATTCTTAGCGAATAGAGTAATGCGTTATGTTTTTACTATATTGGGTGTTTTAATACTTATATTGGACTTGTTTAGACGCGGTCAATTTTTCAAAATCATCGGGCTTTTTTTTTTTTATTAAGCGTTTTGAAATCAAATTCAAACAAAAATCGCAAAAATGAATTATGGCACTCATAATTATATATTACCGAACTACGCTTGGAAATATCTTTCGTCAAGTAATGGTTTATTGTTATTTACAGATATATGTGAAATAAAATTATGTATCCTACTTCCCTAACTTCTTACCCACAACAGTGGCTCCTTCATTCCTAGTATCAGCTATTTTTTTTATTTATTATTTTTATTTATTTATAATAATTTATTTAGCTATAATCACATAAATTTACAGATACCTTTGTTGTTGCATTTTGGGTCGAGTTATTTCATTGAAAACTGAAGAGGCAGTTTTTCAATTTTCCATGGAATTTTCTTAATAATTCTGAAAAACGTGAAATTTAACGGTTTTATTATTTTTTTTTTTTTGAAAAACATTATAAATTGTTGAAATTTACGCTGAATACTTATAGATATGATACAATTTTTAAAATAATCTGCCGATTTTTGAGCTATTTGTAGCTATTTGAAATTTCCGGGTTGTTCATTTTCATTTTAGTTTCTGAGTGTAGCGAAGAATGTGTTGGTTTCACTAAGATGTTTATTTTAATTTTTTTTTTATACGCTGTGTACAAAAATTCTACCAGAAATATTGCACAGATATATAAATTTCTTATTACTTTTGAGAAATAAATTTTTGATTTTCCAAGTGGTTTTCATAATATATGGGAAAAACCAGGATAAAACGTAAGAAAAACGGGAAGTTTACGAAAAAATATGCTTTTATTATTTTTAAATTTTATTATTTGTTGTAGTTCAATTAAAAATATTGATAGAGACTTGAATCTTGGACAGAAAGTTATACTTGCATTTTATAAATATGGTTAAATTTTCAACAAATGTAAGCTATTTTAAAGCTATTCATAGATTATTCAATTTTTCGAATATTGTACGTAATTTATATTTGGTAGATACTCTTTGGTAAAATTGTTAGACTTGACAGAAATGCTTGAAAATTTAACAGGAGGTTCATTAAGAATTATAATTTAATTTGTGGTAAAAAAATATTATGTTATGTTATGTTATGTTTAATAACTAATTATGGTCGCCATATAACTATGTTTGTTGTTACTGAATCGTTGTACACACTAGTTTCATCTTAGTGTTCACGAGTTCGAACCAGTGTTTCGAAAACTAATTGCTTGCATTTTTTTTTATAATTTTACCTAAAAAAATTCACTCACATTATAATACTCCATCGCTCGGAGTATTATAATCGAAAAATACCCCTCGATATATTGTGCAAACTTTTCTACTAAAAATCTTATTTCGATGTATCAAGTGTAGTCTATTTTCTGAAAAGAATTTTTTTTCCCTTGGTAACTTGAGGAAGTCATTTTTTGATTTTTACAGGACTTTTCCTAATAAATGGAAAATATCGTGAAAGACGGAGGAAAACGGGAAAATGTATAAAATACAATAGTAAAATATTACAATTTTTTTTTTTGTAGATAACTTTTCTATCAGCGATTTTGCTCCGATTTACAATAATTATTTAGTATTAAGTACTGTCGTAATTATTCTAAAAGAAAATCTGACTGGGGAGGTAATTTAAAAAGATCATTTTATCAAAAGTTTTTCCGGTGAAATATCGAAAACCGAGAAAAACGGGAAAATAGACACAATATTAATTAAACAATTATTATTTAAGAAAACATATAATGCCTATTTAATTATTTTACCATAATATTATACATATTTTTGACAAAGCAACACTAGTAATCGAACTCTTCTCAGAATTGATTTTCATTGGCGATGGTTAATCTTTGCGTAAACATATACATTACATTTCCCCTCTACCTTCCAATTTCCCACATATAACTGTGGCCCATTCACGTGCTAATTATATCCGTTTTTTTTATTTAAGTAATATTAATTTTAATATTCATAATGTGTTTTTTCACCAAGGTACATGTCTATTCAATTTTTGGTTTCTTATAAAATCGAAACAGTTAAGAAAAAAAATAAAAATGTTAAAAATAAAAAATGTTGTAATTAAAAAACATAATAATGCCCAGCGACGCTAAACCCCGGGGCAAAAGAAGGAAAAACCTATTAAAAAAAAAAAGTTTTTTATACAATTTGTTAATTATTATTATATACCTCTTTATCCTTGTACTTAACACACGTCATCATTATTTATACTTATTATATTTGTACGGGCAACGACAAGGAGATGATCATGTAAGACGTTATATCCTTCACAACACTGGCTTTGAATACAACAACTATGAGTAGGTATATTTTTTCGGTAAGTTTAAATTGAAATTGTAAATATTATTTTAGCTTAGTAGTTCGAGAAAAAAAAAGCTTGATTTATTGAACAATAATTTACTTTTTTGGATTCGGCTTTTAAATTCTCATTGCCAGTATAGTAATAACAAAAAAAGATTTTACGATTTATTCATGAACCACGATTATTACTACATCATTTACTACATTTTCTCCTCTTCCGTTGAAAACTCCCAGACATGCTATTGCGTACGCGTGTATTTATAATATTGTACTTTGGAACTTTCAAAAATATTGGTATCAATAATATTTCGACCGTTTATGTAAATGAAAATTCATAAAACTGACAACAACCGACGATGGCCCAGGACTCGTATTGAGGGGGCGAATGAGGGACGGAGGTCCTCAGGCCTCAACTAATTTTTCAGGAATTTCATTGTATCTCTACTATTTGTTTAAAATAGAATGCACGAGATGCAGTGGTGGATACAAATGGGGAGGGGTGTGATGGATGATAGAACGATCATCCCATTTTGGACCGTGTTTTTACGTAATTTTTATATTCTATAATTGTTTATAAAGCACATGCATTTTTTAGATAAAATCAGCAGCCTTTTGAACAACCTCAGAACCCACAATTGATGAAATGGCATATATTTTGAATTTTTCGCAAAATGCATTTTTATTAAAATTTGAACTTGACACGATCAGCGCTATAAAAAGTCATTTCTTTTTGCACCTCCGAATAGGTAACACCTCTTACATTGTTAAATTTGTCATCTTAAATTCCAACTAATTTTATAATATTTATAACGATTCTCGTTATAAAGGTAATAAAAGTTTTGTACAGAGGGGGTCACCCAATTCAAGCCATGCCACAGTTTACGTATTTTAAAGTTTGTGTAAAAATAAAGAAACTTCGCACATGGGTTCAGCCACTATTGTAGGTGAGAAGTTGATAAGGTAGTAGAGTGGAAATTTAATGTTGCTAATAAAAAATGATTCTGAGCGGGGTTCAGTTGATAGTGTTGATTTTAATTTTGCATTTTATTTTTTTTATTAATTATCGTTAAATATTGTACCTATATTCCTGCTTTTTCTATGGTCTTTTCATGTTTTTTTTCCAATTTTTTCCATATATTGAGAAAACTTCTTGGGAAAATCAAAAAATGACCACCTTAAAATACCACTCCGGTCAGATTTCTTTTAAGCAAAAGTGCTTTCATTGTAAATTGGAAGAAATTGTTGGTAGAAAATTTGACCACAGAAAAAATAAATAAATCAACATCTTTGTAAAATCATAAGCTTCTTCGCCTCACTCAGTATGTACAATTATTATATTACTTTGAATTTTTTTTTTCTTCATTGATTAAAACTTATCAAAACTATTTTAATTACATACAATTAAATAAATAACTTAAAATAAATTTTAAATTACTATAATTGAAAAATTACCAGGATGATTTAAAAATTTTACTATGTTTGTTAAGAGCTGTATATATTATACCTATAAAAGTATTTAATGAATATCCGGCCCTACGTTTATTTTGTATTTAATAAATAAAAGAGAATATAACAAAAACTGTTATTATGTAAATGTAACAGTAAAAAAAATCAAATAATAACTTCCCCATTGCACTAATGAGACAACAATTTTTACTAGAAACCATAACCTCTAAAATTGATGAACGGTAAAAAATGTCTTCACAAAAAAAAAAAAAAGTACATACTACCATAGTAGATTCATTATATAGTAGTTACTATCATAGCTAAATTTGAAATAAGTATTATCTATTATGTAAGCAAAAAGTAAACCTTAAGTAGGTAGTGTTATCAGTGTTTGATTTTGGAAATTATGAATTATTGAATTTTTTTTAAAAATTAGTGTGGGGTGTGGGGGTTAAAGCCCCCTCCAAGTACGGTTTTTTTTATGTCTTATAGTACCTCTCATTTTATTTTTCAAATTCGACTTCTGGTGGTCTCTTGCGAAAACTTTATAATGACGTTATTGTGTATAGAAACGCTGCCGCCACCGCCGGTGATTGTACGAAGTGAAAATAAACAGCTGATATCAAAAACATAGGGATATAACTTAATTATTAATACAATATAATTTTATTTTGATGGTAGCCGATATAGTAACGGTTCACCGACGGAGTTGAAATATGCCGAACACATTTTCTTACTGCGAACGCCCTCGGCTACAACACGCGCGCAAGATGCGAACAACAAGAAGAAAAATAACACACTTATTAGAGGTAGTTGGTAAGCTGTATCCGACGTTCAGGCTGTATGTGTTGCTAAAAATGTTGAATCGTAATGCTATTACGTTAGACGAAGTCAAAGTGACGGCGGTTCGAGTTTTGAAAATAATTCTATCTCTCGGAAAATATTACCAAACAGAAAAAAAAAATATAGAACGTATTTCTAACACAGAACGTTTAAATTTTTTTTTTTCACGGTACAAAGGCAACCTTTTCCGTTTTTTAAATGTTGGGCGTGAATTTCGTCAAGATAATAAAAATAACATATACAAATACATTTTAACACTCAAAGGTCCCAATGGGTGACTTAATGAAAATAAGTGAAGTTCAAAAAGTCTTTTAGTTGAAAGTTAACACGCACAATAAATATCTAACTGTTATAATTATGTTGAGAGTTAAATGCTGAAATACGTCGAGTTAACATTCAGTTGGAATGAAAACGATTCTGAACGGAGTTCGATTTAAAATGCAGTTATGAAATATCGTGTCTTTAAAAATCGTCATTAATATTTGAATTTTTAACATTTATTTCAAGCTTCAACAATTATATTTTATTATAAAATATAACAACAAACAAGCATAAACAAAAATAACGGAATTGCGTAAATTTACTATAAAAGTAAACAAAAGCTGATACTGGGGACGGGTGCGCCACTGTTGTAAGTGAAGAGTTGGAAAGGAAGGATAGTTAAAGTTCTTTAACTTATATTCTTATCCAACTATTAACTATTGCTAATAAAAAACGATTCTGAGCGAAGACCTCTTTCTGCTACAATCTATTCGACACTCGTATTTAATCTATAAATTTACTATATTCCTTTAAGTTTTCTTTTATATCATTTTCGTCAAAAAGTATTTTCGACTCATTTTCTGTCTTTCAATAGGTCGTTTTCGCCATTATTTTGTCCATAATATTGTAATCGCTTCCTTCCTCGTACGTGTACGATGTTCAGTTACGATGTTCGGTGATATTAGTTCGGTAATCTGTGTAAGTATATAGTATACATTTTATTTATTTTTTTTTTATAATTATTTTGTATGTGAATAAATTTTCTACTAAAAATCTTGCTCCAAAGTATCAAGTGAAGCAATTTTTCTGAAAGGAAATTTTGTCTAATTGGTGTATAAAGACGTCATTTTTTGATTTGCAAGGGATTTGAAAATAATAGATAAAACGTCAAATATTTACGGCATACAGCGGCATAAACGATTTCATTATTTTTAATTTTTGAAATATTATAATAAATTATACCAGAAATATTACGCCAATTAAATATGACAGAAGATTGATTTTACTTCATTTAGTATTTAGCCATGGACAGAGAAGGTTGTCTTTTGATATCTAAAGTAGTTTTCATAATAATTTGGAAAAACCAAAAAATAAGAAAAATAAGATTCTTCAAAATACGGCACGGCATTTCATTAGTTCAAATTCAAATTTCTTAATTTTTTGAAAGCAAATTTGTTTTAGTTTCCGAGTAAGAAAATCGTTTAATTTTCCATGTATTTTTCCTAATAGTTATATTAATTTATAATATGTAATTTTCTTTCAAAAAATTAAGAAATTTGAATTTGAACTGAAATTTGAGTGAAGAAATTTCTGTTATAAAACTATAATTTTAAAAATTTTAAATAATGAAATGTTGTGTAGTATTTTTAAATATCTTATTTTCCGTAGTTTTTTGTTTTCCAAATTATTATGTAAACTACTTTTAGATATCAAAAATCGACCTTCTCTGTCCATGGCAAAATATAAAATGGAAAAAAATCAATTTTCTATCATATTTTTCCTAATACTTACGAAATATTAGGAAAAAACGTAGTAAATACTGCAAAATGTACGGTATTTTCGGGTTTTTTTTTTATTGTTATTCAGTTAAAAATTATTTTAGTGACCTGCAGTTCTTACAAAATACTTATATTGGCCTTTTGCAGACGTGATGAAATTTTCAAAATATTCTAGCTATTTTTAGGATATTTATAGGTACTTGATATATTCGTATTTGTATTTAGTAGATATATCTGTTATTGAAATCATATCACTTAAAAGGAACTTTTGAAAATTTAACATAAAGAATATTATAATTTGTACTTGGTGGTCTAAAAACAAATTTGAGTTTAATACATAAGTTTTTTTTATCATACGCGTTTTGACAAAATCTTAAAAATCGTAAAAATCATGACATTTCAAAATATGTCTTATCGAACTTTGCTCCGAACCGTTTTTCATTAGCAATGGTTTATCATTGCATATAGATAACTTTATGTATCTTACTTTTCCAAATTCTCACCTAAAACAGTGTCTGCACTCGTCCCCAGCTCTTTTTTTTTTTTTGTTTATTTGTGTTTATTTTATTATAAATTTCATTTAAAATATTTTGTAGGAATTTTATTTACTTAAACAATAATGGATGGAATATAAGTTATATAACCTAACCTACTTATACTGTATTAGTAGGTATCATTATGTATAGAACATAGAGTTGGTCATAAATCAAAACCCAAATAATTTGAGAGTATAGGTACTAATTGATTATCCTTGCAAAATCGACACATATTCCAGTCGTAGTTATATCAAAAATCTGGTGATTAATTACATAATATATAGGACATATAATCAGGCGTGGACTGACTGGATTGCTAGGATTATACAGTACCCCATGTCCTAAAATTTATTTGTCCCTATGGGTATGAATCCACTTTAATTAATCAATCTACTATGTAGATTGATTAATTTTTAATAAGAAAGTTATAATTATCTGATAATATAATTGTAGGTTTCTATGTAAACAGATAATATTCAATGTCATTGATTATTTTACATTAAATTTAAATACAGTATACGTAAAATATTTTCTAGACATGACGTTTTTTTTCAGTGTATTGAAATATTGTCGATTTTTATTATTTTTATGTGAGTAACAAAAAACATAGCAATTTATTTTTAATCAAAACGTAAAATGTTGAAATTCATTAAAAGCATAAACTATTTTACTATAGTTAATTTCGTGATAATAAAATCAAATAAAATCAATAAAACAATTTCAAATTTTTCAAAACATGTTGAAACTTGCTTGAGATTCATTTTCGTTTACACCGATTTATTATTACGTACAGATATAAATTAAATTACCTTATGTATATCGTATATTCCTAATTTGTGACAGCAACCCACATGCAGTGCGAAACTTGTTGGCTTTGTCAAATTTGTTTTATTATTTAAATTTGCCCTAATTATTATTGATATTTTCTTTAAAAATGATGACATACAAATTATTTCTGCTCGAAACATGTAAATACGCATAGTATTTACAATACAAATAGTAGCTACGCAAGAAAAAAAAATATTCTAAAAACTAAATATATTAATTATAATGCCTACCTCTCCACTTGCATATCTTATATACATAAAATAAACGACTGGCAATTGTAAACGGCGTAGAAATATAGTACACTGCAATTAAATCAATTATTACCATTATTATTATACAACCTTTTGTGTACTATTTGCATTGATAAATCTGTAGGTTTTGTTTGGTATTACGCAACGAAAATCGCAATATTATTAAGCCCGCTCGTAGAACTGAAAAAAAAGATATAAAAGGTTTATTATAAACAGAAAAACTGCTTAAACAGTTTAGTTTGTTTATGTGTGGTCACTTGCAGTCCGGACGTTTCTAGAACGAAAACGACATATTCAAAATTTCGGTTGTAATAGTTAAACGTTCAAAAATACCTCGATTAACGTCCATATTCACCTGTACCAATCGAACGCATCGATAAATTCGCAATTGAAATTTTAATAATATCTTAACCAGTAATGAATTACGTATTTAAAAACAAAACAAAGTCTATTCAAATAAAAATAAAACCCCTGTATTCTATTCACTCTCCGTAAGTGTTTATTAGGACATATATTATATTCTATAGATTCCGAGTAAGACATTTCATACAATGTATTATAATAATATATTGGTTTGATAATGACGTATGATTTTTTTTCAACTATTTTTTTTTTTTATCTCGGAAAACCATTTTTTATAGTATTCCCTAAGATGTTTCATCCGTGATGTGCTATTTTTTTTTTTTTACGTTGATATATCCCTAGCGAATTTAACACGAACGGTATTCAAGACAGGTAATTTTTCAATATTTCCTAAACGTACCGAGTGTATAATATGTACTCAATACTCATATTACGTAAAATATCGAGGAAAAAAATGGGAGATATTTGCAGCCACGTAACTCAATGATTTGACACATGACATAACTATTGTTCTGTTCAATATAATTTTCCGTGTAACAATAATTACTAGTCTTGCATTTAGTTCTTTTATTTTATATTTTTCATTTTTTTTTTTTATTAATCTTCAGACTGAGATTAATATTTTTTAATAAAATGTTAGTGTTAAAAATATTCATTTTTGATGAGCCGTTAATATTCTAAAATGTTTTGAAGTTACGATAACTAAAATTATTTCCATTGCTGGTATTGACACAATAAAATATAATATCAAATGATTCACGAATTTTTCTATGAAAAATATTTTTGTAACTTTAAACAATTTTGCAAACCTAACATTTTCTAATTTTTATATTTTAAAAGTACAAAAATATAAAATAATAGAATCATAGGACGAGAATCAATAAATTATTAAAAGAAAAAAATTTAAAAACATTGAACAGAACAAAAGTAATTCTAGGTAATTCTAAATGTTTGTATTCATTACACTCTGTATACCTACGTCCCTTATGTTTTTCACAAAATCGATTTTCATTCATTTCCCGTAATGTAATGAAATAGTTAATTCATTTTAAAATTTGCAAGACGATAATAACACATATTGTGATAAATACATTTGAATTCTGTGTGATTGTAAAACGAGGAATATCGGTTTAACTATCGTGTTTTTTTTTTTTTTTTATTACATCTGTTAAATAACTTTTCTAAATACAAAAAATCATACTCTAATCCCTACTAATCAGTGCATTATGTTGATCTATTTATTTTTATTTTTATTGTATTTTTTTGAATAAATAGTAAAAAAATTAGCAATTTTTTGTAAAATTTTGTTGAAGAAATCAATAATGGCAGCGAAAAAATGGTAATCTCAGATTAAGACCATTAGAGGTCCAGGGTTCAATACTTGATTGTGGGCCTTATAAATATAAAAATACATTCATCTTATTGAACCTGTTTGAATACTATTAAATGTATTATCGCTGTACTAGTGCACACCCATTTTTAAACCCACATAATATAACAATTTGATTAATGATTTTAATCTCAGTATATTTAAAGAAAATAGGTTTAAAACTCATAAAAAATTTAACAACATTTGATAATAATACAGCTGAATGACCGGGTGGGTGGTGGGAAGGTGATAATGGGTCTTGTGGTCTATGCCATCACAAAATAAACAAGTATACTTAACACCAACTATCATCGTTTAAGTCCTATTCATGCAAACACGGTGGCCGGCATTAGCCCCTTATCATTAGATAGAATTGAATGATGAGTTTATATCTATATTGATATAAATGTGTGTTTACAATTAGTAATTGATTAGAGGCAATAGGTGGTTTGATTTGTGTTTTCTTAGTTTGTGATATATATTATATTTTTTACAAAACCGCTAGAAAAAAAAATATGTATATAATTTTAAGTAAATAAATTTATGGGTCCTTAATATATTATATGAGCCCCAGAAACGTGTTCTCAGCCTTTTTTTAAACCTAATTTGAAAAAGAGTTACCTTGGTGACAAGGAAAAAAATACGCCTAATAATTCTCTGTTTAGAATAGTATCTATCAGCAATGGTCTACACAACTATACATTCAATTATTCTTTATAGTATAAATTCTCCCTTCCAACTTTCATCCTAAAACAGTGACACGCCTATCAGTAGTATCAACCTTTTAGATTCTGAGAGAACTAAAAAACACAAAATTAAACGTTCTTTAATTGTTTATTCGGGGTTTTTTGTTTTTATGAATTTACTATACATATTTGACGGGCTGCTAAATCAGCAAAATTGCAGTATAACAATTGTGTTACTACAGAAGACGCAGTTTTATTATTTAAAAGTTTTTTCGATACGTAGTTCTTGAAATAGTAATAATAATAATAATATTATAATACAAATGATAAAAATATAGGTTCGTAGGAATAATATACTCGTTTCGAAATCTAAACAATTTTCATTTCGCATAGTCTTACAATAACACGGGGTTTTTATTTGAATTGATTTTTCGTTCCTAGAATCACTGCAATATATTTATTAAACACCAATTCATTGTATAAGTAACTTAAAATCGCATTATATAATGTTGGTATTTAATAAAATAGGCAAAAGTTTATTAAATTACGCACATACAATTCGATGTAAACTCAAGAGTGAACTCGTCATCAAACCTGAAAATAGAAAAATTACCATTAAGAAAAAAAAAAATTAAAACAAAATCAACCGTGTTCAACAAAGCTCCGACATTAAAGTCAAATTTCTCCCGTCTATTTTATAATATAAAATAGTTAATAACCGAATAATATAATAATACAACAATTTAAATTATTCTAAAACTATACTATACTTTCATAGTATAATATATTAGCATATTTGTAACCTTCAAAAAACACGTCCTTTATACTAACGCCGTACACTCGTATTTACAAAATGTCATCTTAAATTAATTGGACGGTTTTTATGGTTGTCTAAAACCTAAAATATACTCCACTTCCCTGTGCAACAAATTTTAAAATACATATTAACCCGGTTAATTATCACTTCCGTCCGCCTACAAATCAACTCTGATTTCCAGAATTTAAGCTCATTTGGTCCAGAGGAAGCTGCAGTATTTTTGAGTACAAGGTCAGTTTTTAAAACCAGTGGTTCAAAAAGAGTGTAGACTTACATTAATATTAAAAACCCTGACAATTCACTGAACGTATTTTAATGTTCTGGAAACTATGGACATTAAAATATTTTATGAAAGTTTAACATCGGTTTTTTAGACATTGAGCTACGTGTATAGTATACCAATAAACCGAAAATGACCGAACAGTTTATATACGGTTTTTTGGTTTGCTAAGTGACGGTAAAATTACCGTGTTAATGCGAACTTTTGACCTGGGTAGTATATTCAAAGTTTATAGTCGGTTTATCACATAACCAACTTGTTTAAACTCTTTCTTAATGAAAAAATGTTAACAGTGTAGTAAATTTGGGGGAAAAAAATTCAGCTATATATAGGGTGAGGAACTGAGAAACTGCATAGCAAATACATTAGACTACAATAGTATTTATTTTCGAAATTCGACAAAAAGTAAATGTTTAGGTGTTCATCGGTATGAATTAACTTCACTCACGTTAATTTCGTTAATTTTTTTTTGTTTTCTTGTTCTCTGTTTCTATAATCTTAAGAGATTGTATCGCAGTTCTTCGTACTCCTGTTGCAGCTTATATCATTTAGATTTTGTTGTATTTCCCCCTATTTATGTCCTTCATTATTTCATACTTTGTCCACTAGGTTTTCACTCAAAAATGTGGGTATTTAATCCAGAATAGTTACTTACATCTTTCATAGTTGTCGTTTTTCCTTTATTATTTTTAAACATTTTTATTACTTTTTCAGTCCGTGGAATTTTTCTGAAGTATCGATTCTTGAAGGCCTCTGTAGTTAACTTTTTTTATCAATTGAACGTAATATAATGTACAGATTTTGCAATCAAACATATTCCAAACTTCTAGAATTTCAAGAATCCCATTTATACAATTTATACAATTTCAAACTATGATTTTCAACATTTTGTTATGTTCCTCAAACATGACAATTCAACTTTAATTATAAATATAGATAATAACTATGTTATTTTTGTATTATTAAAATATTTTTAAATGTTCTTATCATTATAAACAAAAAAAAAAAAAACACTTAAATTTAATGTAATTGTATTGTAATGCTGACGGTTTTAAAATAAAATACAATTTTTACAGTGACAATATGAAATCTAAAAGAAATTTGAACGAATTTGGTTGGTTAGGTTGAGTACTTTCCTTATTATCTGTGTAATTTAATATCTATAGTAATCAAAAGAAACACAAAATTGAAGAAAAGAAAGAACTACCAACAGAATATTATCTGTTATACTAAAATTATGATAATAATATAATTTTGTTTGTTATTTCGGAAAATGTTTGAAATATATTCTTTTCGAAAACTACGAAAAAATTTGAATAAATTGTCCGTCTGTATAAAATTCAAACTGCATCCACAATTCGATATGGACTTAATTATACAATTACAAATTCGTATTAAATTAATAATTTTATAGCTAATAAGAGAAATTTCCTAACAAAATATTATTGTAGTGAACAATACAGTCTTAATCCCTTGGGTATTATTTTCACACCGCATATATTATTATTGTGTCGAAAAAAAATAAAATATACATATATATTAAACAATGTAAATCCGACTGTCTGCATGGGGATCTAAAAATAATATTTAAAAAATAAAAATAATTTTAGGTATGTATACGGAACTTACTGCCATACATTTTTTTTTCTCGAATAATGCAAACCTATATTGTCTTAATATTTATTTAGTTGTGTTTTCTTTTTAAACCACAAAAGTATTATTCTTTGTTCGAAGTATAATTATGATTTATAACAATATGGTGTTCTATCGGTTATCTAAATCAGCAGTCGATATTAATCAATATAACAATGATATTTTTATATATTTGAAATTATTATAAATTCGTTATTGTTATTATGTACGTACTAATTATTTATACTACTTTTAAAGTGATTTAAATAATAATAAAAAAATAAATAGAATTAACAGTTATATAAGTATATCTACTATATAGCATGAATAAAATATTTTTAGTAGATAATAAAATATAAAATAAAATGCATTAATCAACAAAAAAAATCATAAACATACCTATAAAATGTATTCATTTTCATTGTTATTACATGTTCGGCTGGCGTGTTCAGTGTTGAGTCATATTTCTTAAAATACCAGCGCCAGTCGTGAAATGAACAGCATTTTTTGATTTTTTGAAGTCCGATTCATGAAACATGTAATTTTTTGGCCATTCTATGAATTAGAAAATCACTTGACAATTTCACGGATAGACAAATCATTTGCCTATTTCATGAATAATTGAAATATCAATTTATGGGATGCAACATGTTTTCTAACAAACCGTGGGTATTAATAAGAGGATATAATTTTGAAAATGTTGAGATTAGATTATATCGTTCTATAATAATATAATATAACGTCTTAACCAATATGAAAACCAAAATCTAATTTACTTTTATGGACATCATCACAATAAAAAGAATTGTCTCGTTCATTTATATATTATAAGTATTTTGCGGTATTGTTTTCGAGAATAATTTTATCAAAATTTGATATTATTCGTATTTTTCTTCAGGTACGGGTAACACAAGTAGTTTTGTTATTTGAACTACGCGATTATATTTCGTTGAAAAAAAAAAAAAATTATTGTCGATTCTATATAATATTTACCGTGAAGCAAACACGATCTTGACGATGTATATTATTATCAGACAGGAAGCGAAATGTAATAAATATTAAAAAATCGGTCAGATACCACGTGCGGGCACACCGCCGATCGGACACATGAACATTTCAGATAACACGTAGTAGTCCATTATAGACATCGGGTCACCGATACGGGAATCTTTTTTAAATTCAATCGTGTTTTACTTTCTTTGAATTTTTGCAATTGTTATTATTTTTTCTCTCGTTGGTTTCTATCGTAAAAAATTCAGTTAGGTAAATCACGGACGAGCGACATCGACATGATATAAAACGAAATAATAGAACAAATTATACGAAAGTAGCCGGAAATACACTATGGACACTGTGGTAAACCTAGTGGCTTTCTCTGGGAATCAAGTTCTTTCATATAGTTTGATTTTAGGAGTTTATTGAATGTTATCCAGAGTTTGCAGCTGTACATTATATCTATATAAAAACCTAAAAACAAAATAAAATCGTTAGATATTTTTCACTGATATGGTTTTTAAATTTGTTATAAACTAGCTGCCACTACAATACCTATGACCTATATTATGGCCTCGAGGGGATGAAAGGTAATATTTCCGATAGATATTGGCACATACATTTTGGCAAAAGCCGAACAAAATAATAGTTGTCGTGACAGCTAAATCACTATGGACAAAATGTAAGCTTTTTTTTCTCTTTCTCCTGTTTTTATGTAACGAGACGATACATAAATAAACAAAACATGTTTCACTGTCACTGCACATCACCAGTGTTATTTAATATAAATACAGTTCAAATTAATAAGTGTAACAAATTTATTAACATTGGTTCAACATTCAATATTAGATTGTCTACCTACGTCCACATTTTCGGAAAAAAACAACGCAAATCCTTGGTTTAACGATCCGTCGTATTTAAATTTAAATTAAAAAAGACGGACATACTTCACACATGGGTAAGCCACTGTGTAGGTGGGAAGTTTACAAGGTAAGATACAGATGAGAATTTAATGTATATCTGTAAGCAACGATTAACCATTTTTAACGAAAAACGATTTGGATATGTAATATTATGGTAAAATAATTGCATATGCATTAAACATTTTTTTTAATAATGTATCTTTTTTTCCAGTTTTCCCATGTTTTTTTCCGGCTTTTCCAATGTATTAAGAAAACTCCTGAGAAAATTAAAAAATGACCTCTCTAAAGTACCACCCTAGTTAGATTTACTTTCAAAAAAAGTGCGACACTTCTAAATTAGAGCAATATTTCTGGTAGAAAAGTTATTCATAGATAAAAAAAAATAAACATTACTGTAAAACCATAAGTTTCTTTGATCTACTTAGTATCTAAAATAACGATATAATTAAATATAGTGACTGAAATCTTTACATCGAACTTAATTTATAAATACATTATTTTGATTTTATTCTTGTCTTCAATCAACCTTTTGGTTTGCAGATCACTTTCCTCACTGCTGTTTTACTTTCACATAAACGAATTCATAACTACTAAAATTTGTTTTATGCATTCTATTCTCGGTTCTGTCCTATTTGTCATACTGTCATGATCAATTTCCCTAATTATCTCTATTTTAAATCTCGTCCTTTCTGACTTTTATACTGTATTCCAAAGGTCTCGTTTTTCCTTTATTCTGATTAGTAATTCCCGATTTTTTATTCTTTTAGTCTTTCTGTACACTGAATCCCGTATTATATTATATTATCATATATTATATATATTATCATAGCTTCATAGCTTCATTAAAAAGCATATCATAATTCCCTGTTATATTCTGTATTTGTTGTATTCTGTATTGACCAAGTTAAGCAAACCATTTCATATAGTATATTATATTAAATATAATATATATTTTTAGGAGTTATCAAGAAGATAAGTGTAAACTGACCAAAGAAAAAAAAAGATACAATCATAACAAATTGATAAAAAAAAAATATTGCACGTGCACGAAATAAGATAATGAATACCATACTTATAATAGTTTATTACCAATGAGTCTATGATATAGCAGAATTTGCTGAATATATAACAATAAAATTATAACGATAAATATTATGTGTAAAATGTATTGTTTGTTTCTGGACAAACGCTATTTTTGTACTTTTTTTTTAAACAATAATATATAATTACATTACATTTTATTACAAAAATATCGTTACTTTTTTTGGATGTACCAATAACTCGTATACTATATTCTTTAAATCGAATTTCAAAACAAAACAAAAATTAAAGTTCGATACACTATTACCATGAATCAAAAGTTGGTTCTCCGGGCTATTAGCAATTAAGTTTCTAGAGCAATGAGGAATACAAAAAAAGAGGTTAATTTCTTGATTTAAAAGAAGGTATCTCAAAATTTATTTTTTTTTTTTTTAACGCTGGGCAAATTTATAATTCACTAATTAGCTTATAAATAAAAGCAACATCATTAAACATGTGTCTAGAAGCTCATGGTTCTAGACCGAATTCCTTAGCCAAAATGTTCAAATTACATCAGTCTTACCCAATTTAAATGTCATAACCCTCAAGAACCGTCACTGTAATTTATCAAGTTTATCCACTAAATTATTTTGTTTAGGATTCCAAACAATAAACGAAAACTCAATAATTCATCTAACAAATGAGCGATACAAAACCTTTAAATAAATTATATTTTTAAAGTCACAACAATTACGCTTAATATGACCAATAACACGTAAGGCTTTACTATATACTAAATTAACATGTGTATTGAGTGTAAAATCTGAACTTAGTAATACACCTAAATCACGTATTATATCTAGATATTTCAAAGCGATACCATCAATCTCATAAGAACAAAATGTTTTCTTCTTTTGTCGATTAAATGAAATACATTTACACTTATCATGATTTATTGATAGACCATTTATGGTAATCATCCGAAAATTTATCAAGATCGCATTGTAAAAGATTTGAGTCCTCCATAGATTTTATAAGTAAGTATATTTTTGGTGAACAATAAATACGTACTTGATTTAACCCCAAAGGAATTTGAGGCATACATTTTTTTTGAAAATTTTTTTTCTTGAAAAATATTAAAATTTAGATTTCATAATACATAAAAAAAAAAAAAAAAAAAAAAATTGGTGGTTCACTATTATACCAAAATGCCTTAAAGGGTTAAATTAAAGTTCGACATCATTAATAAATAAAAGGAATAAAAGAGGCGATAAATGGTTACCCTGGGGTATACCAGATATATTCATCTTATTATTAGACAAAAAACGATAAATATTAATATGAAATTATCTATATTATCATATTATTATATTTATTTTTGCATCAATATTAAAAGCTAAAAAAAGTTGGTTGGATGCAATTGAGAATGATATAAAAACTACTTGTGCATGTGGAGTGGGAGATTGGGTCAATCAGACGTTGAGAACGAAAGTTAATGATATCAAATAGTTAGGTTGAAGGTGAAGTAGAAGAAGTCATAATAAATAAAATTAAATAATTGCACAAACAAATTATAAATTGTTTATATACGTGTTTCAAATTGCCCGAGAAGGATCAAATTATCCAAGTTAGGTTATCTTATTAATCATTTGAATTCAAAGTGTAAATTGAAAGTAAATATATTTTTTTTTTAGTCTTACCCTCTAGATTTGTATGTTTGCATAAAAAAATAAACTGCAAAATATATACATAGATATATAAATTCCATAATTCACATAATTAAATATTTTGATCATAAAAATGGGAGAGCATGCTTAAAAAATCAACCTGTATATTAGATTATATCTTTATAATTATAAAAATAAAATAAGTGAATAATAATAGTTTTTAAAAATTATCCTTATATTCTCCTCATAACAAAATAATTTGAATGCCACTGATGGTATAGTCGATATAGGATGTGTAAAACAAATCACACTTAGGTTTTTCATAGTTCATTTAATGTAAGATAATTTTTACAAACGAAGAGAGCGGCTTTGGCATAATAAAATATTGCAATAGTTTAATTACCCAAGTGTTTTTAAATATCAGCCCCCTCCTAAAATTATGGAAAATGTCCGTCTATGCTCGTGATATTTATAATAATGACGCATAATTCATACATGTTTAGTTTTATTTTTATGTAGGATGAAATGTAATCTATCTACTATTTAGTATACCGAACCCAATAACGATACCATAGTTCTTATTTTCTTGCAGAAGTCGTTAATTTTTTCGCGTTGTCGTTTTTACTGCAACAATATTGCGGGTTCTAAGCGTATAACTGACAATATTACTATACAAACTCTTAACAAATTAAACGGTTTTTTTTTTTTTTGAAGTACGTTGCCTGATTTAAATTGAATTTATTTTCACCAAATTGAAATCGTTTTCACGGATGCTTTATTTTTTTTTAGCCATTCTAAAACGATTACGACTCGAGCACGCGACCGTTTACACAAATATCGTTCGATCACCACACCACCTACGTGACGCGGCGTTTTATGACGATGGTGTGAGCGATTATATAAATATAACGGGTTTTTTTTTTAACTTTTATATCAAAATTAATTAATATTTGATCATATATATTGTAAAATTTTTCAAATAATATTTTATAATACATTTAATATATTCGTTTTTATTCAAACTCAAAATGTAATTTAGTGAACAATGAAAATGTATTAAGCTTCAGTAATTTAATACGAGTATGTTCGTTGGAAAGAAATAAACCTTTTATAATTACATAAAATAATTATTGTCCGTCTAACAGATATGTATTACTGATATGTACATACTGGCTACTATAGGATATTAGGGTGAACAAAAAAAAAAATTTTTCCACGGACTTATCTTTATATTTTGTTGTTTTTTATTTTAATTGTAACAATATCATCGAATCTTATTTCACGAATAATTCTAATTCCCGAGCCGAAATTTTGTGAATAGCGCAATTCGAATGTATTTTATTTTTTTTAATGGTTTGAATTATCGCTGAATGAATATACGCATACATCGAACGCGTGAAAGTAAACCATCAGAATATAATAAGGAACAAATAATTCTTATATATTTGATAAAAAGAAAATCAATATTGATAAAGGTATTAGTCGCAAAATGAACACATTTACAAAATTTTGATAAATCATCAACCTGAAATTATATCTTTAAAAAGCGTTTTTTTTTTTATACAATCGTTTTCGTTTCGAGAGCAATAGAATTTTTTTTCTCCAGATATTTTACTGACTTGAAAAAACAAATGGAAATTTGGATTTCAATATTGCTTATAATCTTATATTGTATTAAAATTGACCATTAAAAAACAAATGGAAAAATAAGTTAAAATACATATATTAGTTACCTATTGGTTAGAATTAAATTAATTCAGTGTTTTTTCGACATATTCTGTGGTTATTAGCTAGTTAGCTAATCTAATATAAGTGAGTTGACAATATTTTACAACTCAACAGAAAAACACTTACAGATTTAGTGCTATTTATAAAATTTTAAACGTAATTATTTACAATGTTTATTCTAAAATTGCATGAAAGTTTATTCATTTGATGATATCGCTTTCATTCAGAAATTCTTCTAAATTAGTGGATATCTATGGATAGATTGTTTCTTGCATTGGAACTTATATTTCGATATTCTGGGTATGCTTGAATTATTTTTATGTGTTGGACGATTTGTTTCATCTAGACGGACATTTTTTGGGCTTTCTAATAACTAATACTAAAATATAAGTGAACTGAATAGTTAAACAATAATGCTTTAGCTATTGTTTCTGAGACTTTATTTCGTCATTTAATGTGTTGGTGATTTTGCAAGTATCTAGTTTTTTACTTTTATATTAGTTTATTATTATTATTAAAATTATTGTTATTATAATTATTACTATTCTATTGTCTAACAATTCGTAAAGGTGTGTAATTATACTGAAAACCGACAATACAACATTCTGAGCTAATAATATAATCATTTATGAGGCTTTGTTACTTAGTTACAGTAATCAGTTTGGTGATGTACAATACGCAATATTATAGAGGAAAAGATTTTTACGGTGAAAGTTAAATATTATTATAAAAATTACACAAAATATACGATTTAATATTCAAACAAACTAATGAACAATCTAAAATTCAGTGGTGGATTTAAGGAGGTGACGTGATGATTGCCCACCGTCTTATTTTTTTTTAGACTTTTTAATTATTGGAAATCTACAAGGTCGTTACTAAAGGAGAGGGGTAATACCATGCATGATTGAACATTTGAACATAAATAAATTGTATAGATATCTAGTAAATTGAACACATTTTGAACACCTCCTTTCCCGAACCGAAATTTCTTTTCAGTTAAGGACTTGTAAATACATGTACAAAATACCATTTCACTTCTCCTTAAATATGCTTCAGATCCGTCACGGTAAGAAGAATAAAATAAAAGTTTCTAATATCAATTAAACTTGCGGGGTCAAGGAGATGCTACACATAAATTTTCTATACCCGGAGCCATATTTTCGGATTTATGCGTATAGGTATAAGCAAATTCGTTGATACGCTAACTAAAGATATGTACATTATAGATATACTAGTACATGATCTTTTAATTTATCGTCACCATAAAACCGTAAAAGAAATATAACAACAATAAACAGTAATAAATTGTTTATTGTTTTATTGTGCAGTCCCAAAAAAGACCAGACCGGTAGTCAAGTTTAATCCCGCCGAACCTGATACTGTCAAGTTACGATTCACTTTTAAACTAAGTCAATATGTTTACACCGTTTTATCTACATCGTGGTTCGTTTGACTATTACCAAGTTCGTAATTTTGGTTTAAATTTTAAAACAAAGTAAATTAAATTTTTAATTTATTACAAAAATAAATTACCAATATAAAACTTCTAAGGTGTACCAGTAAAATGTTATTTACGATGACACATCGAGTTTGTATTTATGCAGTAACGTAGTTCGGTAATTTGATGTATAATAAATGGAATGTCATTTTAAGCGTACCGAGAAAAATGTTTGGGGTTTATTGAACCTCTTTTAGGTTTGTATACCTATACATATTTTTTTTGCCCATACACCACTGGTCTTACTTCATTATGTTTATCATTTAAATATTAATTAAAAACTTAAATATAAAACACGATAAACCAACAAACACACACGGATAAGTTAATATTTAAGTCCTTTAAGTTTCATATAACAATTCATAGTGAAAACTATGTTAATTATAACTAGAAAGTGGATGCTTATGTATTAAAAATATTTTTTTTATAACATCTAAATTAAAGCGGAGTTAGACAGAAATTTGTTTTATCACTAAAAAATAATTCAAATAACCAATTTAATTTTGTATATTTTTGCATATTAGTTCGGTATTTTAATAAGATTTTTATATTATTCATGCTTTTAGTGTATATTTGAGGTTTTTCATAACGTGCAGTGATTATTTTCACCTAAACTGGAAAAACATGCGATAATACTTCTCGATACAATATTAAGTGTCACGATAAATTGTGTGTCAATATTTCAGATGCGTAATGTGTTCCACGTTTCGTTCGTTTCGTTTTTGTTCGAAGTGAGTTTCTATGTTATATAAAGCTTTATACCTATTTATTTCAAAATCCGAAAACTTTCAAATCGTTGCGTCTACGTAATTTTATTTCTGAATTTAAATTTTTTACTACCATCGGAATTGTTTATTGCTGTACTTTTTGTAATACTTCAATAATTGGTGATCGAGGTTTTTTAGTGCTTCAGTATATTAATACAAATAAACACATCAAAAATTTCAAAGATAAATGGTTGTCAACAATAATTTTATTGATGCATATTTTAAATAAATTCTAACCATAATTTTATACTTTATAGTACATATTTTTCAATTTTTTCAGCATAAATATCCGCTCTTGAATTATAAATAACAGCACACGATTGGTTCTGTTGATCGGCTTATGTTGGTTGTAAATTTATAATAGTCATTAATATGTATTCGCGTAAATGTTTTAGTAATAATATTATCACGTGGGTGGAAATTACACACTTTGTTGTGATGCATTAATTATTATACCTTAGAACCGTGTGTGATCTGGAATATTATGTACCGGCACTTCCTGTGATGATAATTATTATAATATTTAACAAGATGATAATATTGTAATAACTATTATGTGTAATCATGTGTTTACGCATAATTATATTAAATCGAAGTGTCATTGTTTTTTTTCAGTATGGAGTTTTATAATTCTATCATGGGTGATAGGCAAATATTTTCTTATCTTAGTTACACTCAATAATAACATGTGTTTATGAGACATGGTAGACAGCCCAGAAAGATGAGCAAAAGCTTCTAATCTTTGAGAGGAAGGTGCTAAGAAATATATACGGACCTGAGTTAAATGAATCAAATGGGGCCTATGAAAGGAGAAAAAAATACCATCTTGTAACATCTATATAATAAACTAAATATTAATTATATTAAATGATTTCTGAAAGCTAAGTGTCTAAAATGAGCGGGTTATATATGGTGAGCTGAGGAGAGCATAATTCAGAAAGTACTTAATAACATACCAACTAGTAAACGCCCTAGCTTAATATCTTGTCAACGATTGCAAGATAGAGTAAACGCATACATAAAAATACTGATATACTTCACACGTAGGTAGATCACTGTTGCGGATGAGAAATTGGGAACGTAGAAGAGGAGAAATTGAGAAATTTGTACAAAACAATTAACCATTGCTTATGAGAAAACGATTCTGAGTAGAGTTCGGTCGATAGTATTGCTTTGTTAACATTATGTATGTCATATCATGATAAAATAATTACATATCCATTATATATTTTCTTTAATAATGTTTGTTTAATACTGTACTTATTTTCCTGTTTTTTCCTACGTTTTTTCTCGATTTTTCTATTATATTGAGAAAATTCCTGAGAAAATCAAAAAATGACGTCCTTTCAAGTACCTTTCCAGTTAGATTTCCTTTCAGAAAAAGTGCTATCATTGTAAATCGAGTCTTTATCATAAAACGAAGAAAAATGCAAAAAGTCGAAAATTCGAGTGGGTATACACGTATAAATATCGAAATCTAACATTCGGCGTCTTTTTATCCACCTAGACAGTTTTCAGAACACACGGTGAAACTGTCGAAAGTCTAGAATAGTTTCCAAAATTAAATATCAATGGTTGGAGGATCGGGGTTTTTTAAGACTTAATGTACGGTAAGTGAATGTTTTGGGACATATTTACTTTTACTAACTGAAAAAAGTTTTTAAAGGAAAAAACACATCTTTGTAAAACTGTGTAACTCATAATACAACTTCTTCGGTACGCTCGAAATATAAAATAAAAATTATCTCTTACTGTACGATTACATTCCTATACACAGTTTTTTTTCTTTTATGTTTGTCACACACATAAAAAAGATAGCTATGCTCTTGCGAGGCCCAAGGGAGATCCACAATGAGTTTTTACTAACATAATAATATATTTATATGTATGCTATTTACACTGGAATTGATATACTCGTTTCAAAAAAAAAAAAAAAAAAAAAAGGCTGATACTTCAAGGAACGGGTAAGCCACTGTTGTAGGTGAGGAATCGGGAAGGTAAGGTACATATAGTAATTTAGTTTAAATCTATAAGCAACGATAAACCATTGTTAACGAAAAATGATTCGGAAAAAAGTTTCATTATACATGTTCTGAAAGGCCGTAATATTTACAATTTTCTTCAAATTTTGATATTAAATATAAACTTTTTTTTTACCTCTAAGTATGACTTATAATGAACCTCCAATTGAAGTTCAATTTAAGTCCCCTAATTTCTTCTGTTTAACTTTCAAGCATTTTTGTTTAGTCTAACAATATTTTTCATAGAGTAACTACCCAACAGGGGACATATTTCTTATGGGTCTTTGAAGTGTCCATAATGTAGCACCCCCAATGATGGTGGCATATTTTTCGTGTATACTCTTATCGTTTTTATATTGGGGCAATATTTCTGGTAGAAATTATAGTTTGCAAAAATTAAAATCAATAAAATCAGTAATACCGTAACGTGCTGTAAATATTTGCCGTTTTTTCTTTGGTTTTTCCCAATTTTAATGGAATGTTTAGAAATGACACCTCATTGTACGAACTAAATACATTTTATTTTCTAAAAAATGTGGCACACTTGATACATCGAAGATAGATTTCTGATAAAAAGTTGCTTACAGGCATAAAAAAAAAATGTCTATCAAGTCTAATAATTTATCTAAAGAGTACCTACTAAATATAAATTACGTAAAAAACTCACAAAATTAAAATATCTATAAATAGCTCAAAAATATCTCAAATATCCTGAAAGTTTTTCCACGTCTAAAAAAAGTAAATATAAGTTTTATGTTAACATTCCAATTCTCTACGAATATTTTAACTTAAATTACAATGATACAATTTAAAATAATAAAATAATTATTTTCGTAAAATTTCATTATTTTTACGTTTTTTTCGGTTATGCTTAATTATTAATAAAACCACAGAGAAAATTAGCCATGGACTTTCTTAGTCATTAACTAAATTAAAAATTCAGCAACATTCTTGTTTTTCTATTAGAGCAATACTTCTGGTAAAAAACATAAGCAGTATAAATTTAAAAAAAATAAAATCATTGTGCCATAATTTGAAAAAAATAGTATATTTCGTCTTTTTGATTTTCCCAATTATTATGAAAAATACTTTAGATATCAAAAAAAACTTCCTCTGTCAGTCGCAAAATATTACAAGGAACAAAATCGATTTGTCGTTTTAGAATTGGAATGATATTTCTGGTAGAAAACATAAGTTGAACATAATAAAAACAATGAAAACGATAACGCCGCGCCGTAAATATTTGTGGTTTTACCTATAGTTTTCTTTCGCGTTTTTCCCGATTATTTCGAAAAATCTTTGGAAAATCAAAAAAATTACCTTCTTAATGCACCAATAAGAGAAAAAGAAAGTTGCTATAGTCCATACTTTAGAGCAAGTTTTCTCGTAGAAAAGTTCTCAGAGAATCTAAAATATTACTAACAAAATCTGATCTGCGTTTGAAAACGAGGTCATGTTTTCTAATCAAAACAAAACCTATACGACCGAGTCTACATAGATGAAATTTTTGTATTTGATTAATATTATTTGTCTTTTTTTTATAGATATTTAAATTCAAGAGAAATAGTTAAGTGAACCACAATATATCGTATAGAGTGCAATAGACAAAGTATTAAGGAAATCATTTATTATTTCATTTTTTTTTTTTCGAACTTATATGAAAGAAGTCCAAATCATTATGGTCGTTTAATCAAAAAAAAAATAATAATAATAATAATAGTAATAATAGGTACTAACGAAATGATCAATACTGGCAATAATTTTATTATGTTTAGATTTATTTTTAGTTTCTGTAGAAACTATAATGAGTGAAGTTACGAGAGTATATATCAATAATTGATTTTGATTATTGGTCTGCTTAGATGTGTTTTTTTTCCTTCCAAAAACTCTTTTTTCGATAAGAACCATCCACGTTGTTCGCATCGTATTTAAATTGATGCAGATTTTCGATTTTTTTTTTTTTAGCAATACGCATGATTAGTTCTTACGTAATGCACTTCTTATCAGACTGTTATCGGTGATAATTCGATTGTTTGGATCCAAATAATTTAATTTCACAATTAAAAACATACATGATTTATTTTTGAACACTCATATTATGTATATTAAAATATGAGTATTTACATACTAAGATTTGTTTATTATTAAATAAGAGTTACTCAAATAAGATTTTTTGGAATAAAATAAGTATAAAAGTACTTAAAATGTAGAATATAAGAATTTTAAAGTTACTTTACATCGTATTTATACGTACATTTTTATTTATTTGGATCCAATCGTACTAAAGATTTTTGTTAGATAATATGACATCACACTAATAGTGCTTATTCTCGGGTTACCTTGGTTTGCAGACTACAGAGGCAAAAACCACTATTAATATAATAGTTGAGTCCCGGCTTTTGGCAGGTTATATACTAGTTGGATCTAAACGTTTATCTAACAATAAAATAAATTTTTCTCCTCATTTTTACAAATTTAGGACAATTTAAAATAAAACATAGGTACGATTAATATATTTTTGTTTTACCAGATGAATTCATATTTTAGAAAACATTCAGAAGGTGGCCTTCAGTCGTTCAATGAACACTAATTCAATATGATATAAAAAAAAATTAAAAATATTTTATTAAATTTCATTTAATACTAATGTACTAAATATGCACTTAAATAAAAATGTATAAGAAAGCATTTTGACTTTGTAAAAACGATTTATGTTGCCGATATTTTTTTCAATCATTTTTTCCTTTAAAAATTGTTCTGTTTGTAAAATACATTACCGTCGGTATTTTCCATACTTCTCATTTTGATGTAAGTGTCTACTAGGGTACTTATTAGAACTTCTATTCTACTCACTATTAACTCAAGACCCAACTAGTGAAGAACCTGTGGAAATCTGGGACCTAACCCGGGACCCAGTTAGTATAGTACCCGCATTAACCCTTGAACCAGTCAGGGTAGATTTTTAGTTATTTATGATTTATTATAACTAAATAGTTTTTCTATATTATCATACCATCCCAACTTTCCATCTAAAACAGTGGTTTATACACAGTGCGAATAATATGATTCATTAACATCAATACGAGTAGTAGAAACCGCTGCCTTACAATTTGTATTAAAGTTGCAAATTAATAAATACACTACCATATGAGTAATAATTTGTAAAAAAAGTATAATTTCCTTGAATTGTTTTCATAACATAACTATTTTATTGACTAAATCGAATTTCAACGTATTTTGATCACTAAAATGTCTACCTATTTAATATATTTCTATATTTATTTGATGTATTATTTTTATCTAATTCTGATGAACAACTGATTAGGACTTAACGAATAGCTGGTTACTCCATCACTTCATTACAACAAAACTGATTCAAAAATGTTATTCGAGATATTTTCTGCATGCCTCGTGCCTGCAGATTAATTTTATTTCAAAATGCGTCTATAATATAATTTTGTTTTTATTTATTACAATTAATACTAGATAATTTTACCAGCTTAATTATAACCCACTCTTACAACACATAGTACCAATTCAATAAACAAAAAAATAAAATAATATAATTTATTTATTTATAATTTATAAAAAAATTGTATACCGAGTATACTTATTGTAAAAAATAGTCTTAACTTAAAATAATCGTATATGATGATGTTGGACATTTAGTTTCGTCAATAACGCTAGACGCGTATTAAAGTTTCTGCCACTAATTACAATAAATATCGATTTTTTTCGGGAAAAAAAACATTTTTTGTATTTATTTTATACATGTTACACACATTAAATGTGCCTGTCATGTTGGCACCGGCATGTTAAGCTAGAACTAAAAACTAGTATCAAAATTTTGTTAGGAATCTGCTATATTTTGTTAGAGTACCTATTTTTTGATTTTGCTAGGGCCCCTAAACTTCGGAAACCCATATACAAATATGTCGGTGATATTTTTACGTGACTGTACCCGCACATTGCCCGATTAAAAAAAAATAATAATACACCGATTCACATGAATTTGCTAGATTTTACCAAGACTTCTCTAACTTTTGGCCTTTAGAAGAAGTTTCAAATTTGTGTAAACACCGGCGCATTGTTTGATTCAAATCATTATTATGTGAAAAACATTTTCTCCTTAAAAAATGTTTACAAATGTACCTGTATAGAAGATTATAATATTTATATTAAGAAGTTTCTTAATTAAAGCTAGGGTTGAAGTGGCCTGTCTGGAAATTTTCCAGATGACTTAGACCCAGTGTTTGTTTCAGGGGAGTGAATATGGGGAGGGGTATTGCAATGTTTTATAAAACATAACTAAAATATGATTAATTTTTAATACTTGAACTTCAAATTACACGATTTATTCAAATATCATATTGGCTTTGTATCGTGAATAAATAAATTTCTTTAACGTCAAAAATTAAATCTGATTTGAACTACTTGTTAAGAATATTGATAACATTGTAGATGTTTTCAATTTTTAAATAGCAGTTGAAGACCATTCTGTGTCTTGAATATAGATGTTTATCGTATAGTTATTTTTCTAGTTTTAAAGTTTAAAATAGATATTATGAATTCATTTTATTTTTCAAAAACTAAAATATTTCAAGAAACTTTCATGAAATCTTTCAAAAATATATAAGTTTCATGAAATTTTAAAATCCTATATAACTATTAGTGAAAAAAAAAAACAGATTTTTATTTCCCGATTGTATAGTTTGATTTCAAACATTGTGTTTGAGAGGATAAATAACATATTCAAATTTAGATCTAAGAAATAATTAATTGGCTATGTATGCATATATTAGATATTATATAGTTTTACAGTGCACTTTTTTCCATTTTGTTCTTCATATTCATTCATTATTCCTTTATTCTCTTATATAGGTATTACGTTTTACGTAGATTCTCTAAAGAAGTTATTACACTTCTTTGATCCAAAAATGAAGGTTTTAATTTGCTATTAATGAAAGTACCGTAGTATAGCTACCTAAAAACAGTACTTACCAACGTCAATAATTTTACCGTTTCCAAGAGGAATATACGAGTATACGAATATACCTTGCTAATACAATTATTGTTTTACTCTCTTTACCTACTTACCTAACCAGCCGTTATAAAATAATATTAGGACTACATTTTTAATTATTCTTTAAAATGTAAATAAATTGATTCAGTCAGTTGCCATTTATAATTTGTTTTTACTTTGAAATTTGAATATCACATTATTTATTACAGTCCAAACATTTCGTTCAACAAATATATATTACAGTATAGCCTGATAATAGGAACATTATAATAATTTAATTTATTTTTAACATATTTGTACGTGTAAGTATATGCCTATGTGTTGATTTTAATTATAATTTTTGACAGTTTTAATGAAAATTATTCAATATAATATACATATTATATAGGTTGTCCTACGAAGATATAGATATTTAAAAATAAATCTAATTTATTTTGTTTATTAATATCGTCGGTTACATTACTATAATATATTTAATAAATTATTAAACGCGCACACATGACGGGGCCAATTTCAAGGAAAAACCATTAATACTCAATAAAAATATCTAAACTCACTGCACCGTACAGCTGACTGCAGCTGCATTGCTAATTTCCCTTTTTTAATCACTGTTATCGTTAAACGATCAATTGTTGTAGAATTTTAATTAACTTTTTCCTGGTCTTCCTGGAACCCTTGCGAGTTATTCACGGAATACCAGGGTTCCGCGGAACATAGTTTAAAAAACATTGATTTAAAGCTCTGCATTTAGGTTATCAAGCTGTTCACTAATTTAACCATTAGCAACTTTGCTATTATGTGATTTAGCAATAATTGTTTTTAAAATTTAATGAGCTTGTATTCAAATTTATACAAAATTGACTTAAGCACTTCTCCCCAGGACAAAATTTACAACCTATATAAAGTAGTATAATAATTATAATGATAGACAATTATTACTTAAGAATGTATGTTGTATATGTGGCGAATTCAATTCAGAAGTTGATAGAGACGTTCGCTCCCTTTCCAAGAAACGGAAGCCCCGTTTAAACCTTGGGTGCTTAGCCCCGTTACACTTTTAAATTGATTCATCACTCAGCTTGTCATAAACGTATGCCTTGCATTCAATTTTAAAGTAGCCCCTCTACTCATATTCTTTTTCTAGATCCACTCCAGTTTGCCAGCGATAACAATTTTAATTTAATAATATTGAAATCTAAATTATCGTTAACGTCCTGAACTCTGGTGTTCCAAGAATAACAGTAGATGTATAAACAAACAATAAAGCGGTTAGAAATAAGAATTTATATTACCTTTATTTTTTTTTTTATTTTTTTTTTGTTATTTTGAATAATAATAATAACATATATCGAACATATATAAGTATTATAAGTATTGCGATTTTTTTGATATTTCACGATTGCAATAATATTTTTGTATACTCAATATTTCATTTTATTAGAAGTATTATAACAGAAGAGTTTGTCTGTCGAACAGCAATTCCTATAAACATTATAATATTTTTAATTCCTAATTATTTTCGAATGAAATAATACATTTCGTAAATTTGAAAGATAGGGTATTTTATTTGAAAAAAAAAAAAATAATAATACTAATTTTCTTAGATTAAGATCGGGGCCACTCCACTAGGAGTGAGATTCCACGCATGTTTATTTTATTTTATATATAAATACATCACAAGTATTTATGTACACCTTTGATAATGTATTGTTGAAGATTTATTTTGATCGTTACAATGAAAACTTTCGGGTGGTTTAAAAAAAATTATTTTCTTAAACTAAAAATACCACTACCCGTATAATATTATTAAGTTGGCATTTTATGCAATTAAAAATAAGTAATATTTATAATCTGACTTTTGAACGCGATATAGCAATCGCAAATAATACGTATGAATTCGCTTATTATATTGTATTGTATAATATTGAACTAATACGAAAAAAAAAAAAAAATTTTTTTTTTTTAATAATATTAACTGATTATATTCTCTTTACAATAGTGTATAATTAATTATATTATAAAAAAAAAAAAATAGAATGTGACTTATCTTTTTATAGGCAATTGGTATTGACTTTTGAACCTATCTTTTGAGGCGTTTATAAAATATATTGTACGCTTAATTAAAAACATTTTTTTTAAAAAAAAAAAAAAAACAAACATTTTCAATAATAACATCGTCATAAAAATTAATTTTCAACAATGTGTGTTTAATAAACACATATTGTTGATTAACAATTTTTATATAATATAACGTAACCTAGTTAGTGTAGGTTGGTTTAAACCGGTGGTCCCACTGATTTACTCTTAGGGTGCCTAATACTGTTCAACGCAACATTGCATTTTTCAGTCCATATAGTGTCAAAAAAATTGGGAAACACTGTGCGAATATATTAAATTTCCAAAGATAATACAAGTATCAATGTTATAAATACGTCAAAATAATTTTTGTACTTTATAATATTTTATAACTAATTCTGAATGCGTCAAAAAAATATTTGTTTAAGTTGTTTTGTTGTAAAAAAAAAAATGCTTGCCCCTTATTATATTATAATATTTTACTGCAGGATTACAGTATTTTTCAATATATTATTCGTGATATTCGTACGAGTATATAATTTAAACCGTTGTATTTTGATTGCTTCTTTATGCTATTTTTACTTTTAAATTTCAAATTGTACTGATCCGTGTATTATGAATATAACGACGTATTTTTAACCCAGTTTCATAAAAACCTAGTTTCTTTCATATACAACTGCCACGCTGATAAAATGAATAACGAATATGAATTGTAAATATATACTAATAAATTATTATTGAACAAAATTCACAGTATTTCGTTTCAAGTAAAATGAATATTTTAAGGCGATGAAAGAAAATATGACGTTAACTTTCCGTTGTTAATTAAAAAACAAAACTAATTCAAAATAAGAATATCAATTGACGAGAAAGCATAATAATACTCTGAATTTGTATTTTTTATGCATTATTTGAAAGGCCGTTATATTTGCGATTTTCATCATACATAAAAAAAAAAAACTAAATTATTCACTATTTTTTTTTTTTTTTGGAATACTTAGTATAATCCTATAATGAACTTCATATAAATTTCAAGATTTTCTGTTTGGTCAAACATCTAAATAGTACTGAATACTACGTACAAATTTCGAAAATTTAAATTCCTATAAATAGCTTAAAAATGATTTTACAATTTAACCACGTCTGGAAAAAGTAAATATAAGTTTTCTGTCAAAATATCAAGTCTCTGTGAATATTTTTAATTGAATTAAAATATTAATATAAAAAAACAAAATTAAAACTAATAAAATCATTATTTTCGTAAATTGTCCCACTCTTTTTACGTTTTTTTTTCGGTTTTGCCCAATTATTTAAAAAACTGCAGAGTAAATCAAAAATCTATTTTTTAATCACTTACCAAATTAAAAATGCAACACGAAAGATTGTTATTTTTTCTATTGGAGCCATATTATTGATAAAAAACATAAGCCTTATAATTTTTAAGTAATCGTTACGCCGTAAATTTGTTCGTCTTTTTCCGGTTTTCAATTATTATAAACTACTACTATTATGAACTATTATTATACTACTTTTACTAATTACTTAACTGAAATTTCTGCCCGAAAATGTGCTTACAGACACAAAAAAAATACACACAACTAATGCAACTAATAATAACTGATAAACCTCGTACGCCATGAAACTAAAAAATACTTTTGGTCCGTATTGAAATTATTATATAATAGTACATTAGTACAGCGTTTTATGTACGACCGATTCGAATCAATCAACAAGATCAGAGTTATGGAATTTCTTAACTCATTTTGATAATGAAATACATTACAAAATGATCATTATTGGGAACTTCTCGCAATTAAATTAATCGTTATTATGACCCCATGCGCGTGAACTTTACCTCATGTAGTCATTATTTAACTGGTTTTTTTTTATTTGGTATCTTAGTCGGTATTTAGTGAAATAACATGTTAAATGTGTTCACAGAATCTTTGAAAAAATGTCGCATCGATCCCAAGAAACGGTGCGGGATTAATAAAACTGCATGCCTATATTAGAGAGATAAGAATAAAATACATACTTACCTCATCAGATAATTAATTGGTAGGTTAGGGGTATGACTATTGATTATTTGAAATCCCAGTCAATTGGGAGTTGATAAAAAAGTTGAACTACTGTAGTAATGTTTAAATGGGGGGGGGGATTAAACATATTCAGATCAGTATGGCAACAAGCAATAACACACGAAAACTAATAAGAGAAAAATTATAAAAAGTAAGTCGTAACTTACAAGTGTATGTATTGTAAGAAAAAATTATTATTGTTTTTCTGCCCGATGATTTAATTTAAAACCCCTTTTGAAAATTTAGTTCAGTTATGGTTTCATAAGTCGTTACTATTTAGATTTCTTAGTTAAGCTGATAGACCTAAGTAATTTTTAAAAATGTTAGAAAATATATGGATTATCTAATTTTAAAGTCTGTAATGGGGAGGAGTGGTTGCAGAAATACGAAGATAGATAAAATCAATATCTATAATATTATCGGGGTAAAGAAACCGTTGAGTCTATATAATATTATATAGAAAATGTTAACGATGATACATTTCCTTCGAAAGAGGACATTTTAAGATCATAAAAATTATCAGGTTTAAGTGTGGGATGACGCTGTCAGATGCATGACGGGCGAATACGTAAAACACATTATTGTGATGTATAACGTCCTCCAAAATCTAATTTCAGAGAGAGAAAATAAACGTAAATAATTATGACAAGACGTTTCCCGTCGTCCGAGGCTTATACTGGCGGAAAACTTGTTGTTTAGCGGTCATTCTATAATTATTATCAATCCATAAACTTGCTGGATCGTTATATAATATTTACAGGGCGATACTATTACATAAATCAGCCATTGGCGATCACATATACGATGATTTCGAGTAAATTTGATGTTGGAATTTTTTATTCAGTAGAGGTTTAAAAATCTACTCTTAGATATTCCATAACACCATAAGTATAATATAATATCAATGGTGGAATTTTTGAAAAATATTTTTAAGTTCTGAATCGAAAAAAAGGACAGTTTTCCAATATACAAAATATTTGATATGCACAACATTGATACGGAAAAATACTATCTAGTAGTGTTATTAACAGTTTAAAAATCAATAGTATTGTTAGATAACTGAAAACCAGAATCGAATTCATCTTAAATTTGTCGTAGAAATGTATTAATCATTGGTTCGTAATATAAAAAAATAAAAATAATAATCACTTTGAATATTGTCCTCGTTGACGTCATACATTATACTTAAAAGCGATTAAATTCTCACACTTAAAATATTATTTACGGGAACATTCCGAGACTTGCAGACTTGCGGGACTATACAGACGTATAAATCCGTATTGAAATGGCCCTATTTGTCTGAAACTAGAATATTTCCTGTCAGATTCGTATTGTATATATACCAAAGGAGAAAAAACTATAAAAAAAAAATAATGCTTACCAAATGAGTTAAGAGTATTTTATTAAAATGGTGGTGAAAAATCATTTTTCCACCCCCATTAGGAAAATAGAAAATCATACCTCATATTATTTATGATGAGAAAACGGAACATTTGATTGTTATTTTTAGTATTGTCATCGGGAATACGAGTGCGCGCAAAATATAAATTCAACTGGACCGCGAAAAACGGGTAAAAAATGATCATAAGCTTGGAAATAATCCTTATTCTTCTTCGAGAAAAAGTTAATACCTATAGGTACTTAAAAACGGTAAAAATACAAATTATTTTTCCACTCGCGATCCTTATCAACAGCATAAAAATAATAATTTGTTTTTCTTTTACATCCAACTCTCCTAAAAATATTTTTTTTTCTGTTTTTCTGGTATTTAAAATCTGCAGACGCTGTGTTGTATTTTATCTTTAGAAAAAATATCTAGTTATAAGTATTATATTTGTATATTTAATCTTATCTAGATAAATGAGAAACAAGTTATCTAAGCTGTTGTCTAAGATAAGCATTGAATGATTCAGATAAATCTTCTTAAATCGTAATTTACGATTATTAGAAAATAATAAGTAAAGTATGTAATTTATATTAATGTATACGTAATACGAATATTTAAATTTAAAAATCTGTCCTAGGATAATGGGGATGGATGCAGTCATTTTTGTTGGTGAGAAATTAGGAAGGTAGGATATAGAGAGGACATTAATTTGTATCTATAAGCAACGATAAACCTTTACTTACTAAAAGCGATTCTGAGCGGAATTCTATTGATAGTTATGCTTTGTCAACAATTTATATATATATATGTCATTATGGTGAAATAATTAAATAAGCATTATATATTTTCTTTGATAATATTTGTTTAATATAATATTGGTTTTTCCGGTTTTACAATGTTTTTCCACGTTTTTTCACATTTGCTGAGAAAACTCTTGGAAAAAATCGAAAAATGGCCTTCATTAGGTATCTTCCCTGTCAGATTTCCTTTTAGATAATGTGCTATCATTGTAAATCGGATCAAAATTGCTGGAAGAAAAGTTGTTCACAGGAAAAAAGAAGGCCAAGATATTTTTCAACTAATACCTACTTTCGTCCATTTTCGCATTTTTCCTACGTTTTTTTTTTTCGAGTTTTCACATTTGCTAATAAGACAAATTTTTTGATAATATAATCAAATCTGATACATTTTTAATACTTTGTGCACTAATTTTTATAATGGGTTATGAACAAAATTGTATTTTTTTATATTTCAAATTTCTGATTTCTATCTTATCTATAGGTCGATAATTAAATTGTTATGTGTATTTTATCTTCATCTTATTAGAATTATTCTAAACATATTTTCTTATTTCTTTCTAGGAATTTTAAAACTAATCTATAAAATAGACTACAAAATACAAAAGTTCAAAATAAAATATCTAGATCCATTCAAAAATACATAAGTCACTCGTTATTTGGGTTTTAGGATTATTATTGTTCGATATATTATAATAATATATTGTGTATAAATGTTGCTAGTGTGTGTAAAAATCTTAAAGTACAATTTTAAATCTAAAAGCTCAGAAATTTTTAAAATACTCTAAACAATTTTATTTAAAAATCAAAAATCGCCAGCAAATGCTCAATAAGATTTTTTATTCTCATGAAACAAATTTGTATTGCGAGTATCACATGGCTTAGGAAAACAGAGTAAATTGCACTTAATTACCAGTCCTCGAGTTAATATGTATAATTTTGGCGTCAAAAATTCATAAACCTATTGCCGAAAACAAGACAGGATTAAAGTTATATAATAAACAGAATAGATTTTGACTGGTGCCAAAACATAAAATACAATATTATAAGACTTCATACGCGTTAAAACTTTTTCTGCGCTGCAGACACTCGCAGTCAAAATCCAAATAGTTACGCGAATATTAAATCAAGGTAAGTGAGGCAAGTTTTAGAAACTTTTCTTGTATATTATAATACACAAGAATCCATATAGTGTACTCGATCACAGGTGAAGTTTAACAAAAAACAATAAAATTTTTTTAAAAAAAAAAACACTCTTATTATTAATAGTGTTGCACAAAGATAACCTAGATACAATTTATAAAAATAAAATCTAAATTATATTCATAAAGATAAAAGATATACTACTTTTGGTTTAGATTAAAAAAAATGTTTATTTTAATATCTACAACAATTTTTCATTAATATAGGTATGAAATATACAATATTAATATGATAAGGGTACAGCCACCCTCCCCCCCAGATACATGTCTAAAAAAACTCTAATTAATATATAATCCACACAATAACGTTAATATACATATAATACAATAATATTTTTTTTGGAAAAATCAATGCATTTATGTGAACTATATTTAGAATTGAGCAGACAAAAATTAATCAAAATATCATTGCTGTACATGTGTGATGTGTGTATGATATATAAAATTATTACAAAGTATGGACTACACAGTGTCACATTGTGGACCTATCAGGCCGTATAGAATTAAAAAGACGGACATACTTCGCACGTTGGTGGGCCACTGTGTAGGTGAAAATTTGGGAAGGTGGTAGAGGGAAAATTTAATGTATATCTGTACGCAACGATATACCATTACAAACGAAAGAAAAATTCTAAGCGAAGTTCAGTTAATAGTGTTAATTTATCAACAATATATTTTTCATATTATGGATTAATATTTTCTTTAATGCAATTTGTTTAATATTGTATCTATTTTCCCGTTATTCCTAGGTTTTTTCCATTTATGATGAAAACAACTGAGAAAATCAAGAAGTAACCTTCTTAAAGTATCTCCCTAAACAGATTTCCTTTTAGAAAAAGTGGTATCTTTGTAAATCAGAGTAAAATTGCTGGTAGAAAAGGGAAAAAGAACTAAACACCATTGCAAAACCAATACATTCCTCGCTCCACTCAGAATCTAGAATTATGTGAATAAGCAACACAAACAATTATTATCACTTTACATTATAATTCTATTCTATTTAATTTTTCAAAAAGAAACTATACCTAACATTTATTTATTCATATGGATTAAGTTAGATAATACAATTTTTCGTCTAAGATATTCATCAGATTACCAATTTTTTTTAATCATCTAGATAAGATAAAAGATAATTAATTATTTATCTAGATAATGCTCAATACTGATTAATAATTATTTTTGTAAACAAGCTATATTATTTAATTTACAGCGTAATCGGATTTGTAAAATTGCACGTTGCTTGTGTTTGTATATTTAAATGCATGATTGAACGTATTTGTAAAAAATATATTATGCATAAAAAAATATCTCAGAAATATATACATAACTGGATGTTATTATATGTATTATATGTTCTTTCTCTTCTACGGGAAAGATAACAATTTTCGCAAACGGGAAAATAACAATATTCAGAGAGCAAATTATATTATTAGCATAACTATAGATGCCTATACCAGTGGCAGATTCAAGGAGAGGGGGGGCGGAGTTACTTTATATTTGTCGTTGTTATTATTGTTTTTAAATTGCGGTTAGGATAGTTCAATTATTACGATAGTCGATTATGTTGATACTTCATTGTAATCTTATCTGTGTTTTATATTTAGTGTCCATTGTTTAAAATTAATATGAAACATTCCCCCCTCCCAAAAAAAAAAAAATCCTATATCTGCCACTAACCTATACTGTATACTATGTTAAAAATAGTACAATACCACATTTTTTAGAAATCCATACATGAGTCCTTTGTACCTTAGGTAGATAAGCAATAAGAATGTGGATGAGACATTATGAGAAGTATACTGAGTACTAAAATATTATCTCAGTTAACTAGTTGTTAAATTAAGTTTTAGTTTAAACTTAGAGATTCTGTGTGAGAAATCAATTCATTCATCCTCGAATAAAGCTGTATTTGATTATTTTATTCGATAACCGATGGCAGTTAGTAGTAGGGCTTAGGGTAGTAATGTAAACACAAATTATCCACAATACTATCGATTTATAAAGGGGAACAGAAATGTGTAGGTTACACACAAAATGGGGATTTCACCTTCCCCCTACATTACAAATCCAGCTTTGTGATGTTGACGGTAACCCTTTGTTATACCGATCGTGTAGAACATTGTATGCCTATAAAATGAGAAAACACCCGACCGTTTTTAACCATCTATTTCCTGTGTGCACGCAGATTGGCAACGATTCGGTCGCTTCGGTGAGAGTGGTCACGTGGCACAAGTTAACGGTCCGGTCGAAAGTCAACCGGAAGTCCAACATCATCGGCGATAAGACGGTGCTGTTCAAATCCAGTAGAAACGGTAACTCAAAGGGCGGCGGCGGTGGTTTCGACGGAGGCGGAGTTGACGGTCACGGAGTTGGCGTCGGTGTGGGTAGTGGTGACGGCATGATGGTAAACGACGAGACCGCCACCGTAACTACGTTCGTGGGCAACGACAGCGAGACGTACCACCCGACAACGGTCTACACTTAAACGAATTCCCGGCACGCACAATGATAATATAGTATTATTTATTATTGTAATACAGTAGACCCCGCTTATTGGACTCACCTTGGACCGGAGTATTCGAGTCCATTAGTCGAATGAGTCGATAATACGAAAGGTCCGAGAATAGAACATTTTTTATATTTTTTTTTTTTTTAGATACGGCGTAAATAAAATCGTTAACTGGTATAATGAATCCAATAGACGAATTAAAGAGCTCAGTGCAATAACGAACCAAGTTCACTTCTTTACGAAAATTAATTTTTGATCGTTTCGAATAAAATAATAAATGATACATAATTTGATGCAACAAAAATGCAAGTCCGTCCATTAGATACAAAGAAAATATTAATATGGTAGATAGAAGATAAGTCCCATATATTCATGGATTTTTTCTTTTTTCTAAACAGTTTTGTAAAGTGGACTTGTCTTATTGGTCTTGTTTATTTCTACATATGTTAGTATTTACGTGTAAATTAATACTAACCTGTTTGAATCCAATAAATGAATGAGTCCACCGTGAACCCAATAAGCGGCGTCTACTGTAAATGAGCTTAAAATAGCGCTTCAAACGGGTAGCACAGCACAACAGTTTCCTCAAGCGATAACTCTGTGAACCTAAACATAATTTCGCCACTATAATTTTATATGACCAGGTGACATCCGTTGTGGTTTGGATTTGTACCAATACACTAAGTATATAACTTAAAAATATACATACCTATACATTAATTCGGTGTGTTTCACTCGTCAAATAGCAACACAAAATATTTCAGATAGACATAGTCAGATTCAGGGATATCATTTGAGGGATGCAGTGCGTGCACTCGTACCCCCTTTAAATTTATATCCATATAGTTCTATGTAAAGCTAATAAATAATGAATGATTGAATTAGATAGAATAAATGGTATAATAGTTTTTTTACTAACTGACTACAAACTACTATAAAATAAAATAAGTTTTTCACTTAACTCCTGAAGAAATAATCACATGTAAATGCAAGTAACATACAGTAGGTTTTTTTAGATTTTTCAAGCAAGAAAAAATATACCATGGGTATATAAAATTAATTTTGTAAACAATTAATTACATAGAGCTAAATATAATAAATACATAAATAAACACAAAAAAACTAATTTGATAAATAACAATTGTACTGCAGTTGTATAAATGTTACTATGATAGTTAGAAATACCCTACGTAAACTGCTATAACTCAGTCAAATAGTCAAATACCTACTTCCTACCTAAATACTATACTTGTTATCTCGAATATTTATGAAATTTTCAAACAAATAATCTTCATAAAGTACCAGCTAGAGCCAAAACACAACGAAAACGGCCTCTTATCATGTTTTAATTGGAGTAGGTTTTCTAGGAGAAAAGTTGTTAATAGAAAGAACAAATAAATAAAACACATCATTATAATGAATAATTCATTCTTTGCTTCACTCAGAATCTAAAACAAATATTAACTAAAATGTTTAGGTTTTCATCAGTGATATATGTCATAATTAAGCAGTAATATGAATATAAATAAAAAAATCAGAAAAATTAGAAAAGAGCAATTTGTCTAAAAACAATAGAAATAAGCTAAAAAAAAAAAAGTACTTTCAAATTTCATATTCAAGATCATTGTAACATGGCACGAATTTCCATAGCATTCTGATAGATATTATATTCAGCCGAAAAACAAAAAATGCTTTAAGTCCCGAACTCTAACTATCAATGTTACTGAACTTAAGACTTATTACGAAGTTTATATTGATAACGTTATTATGACTAATGATTTTTAAGAAAATAGTAACTAAGACACTTTAGTCTCCTTGTCAGTATAGTAATCATACTATACCTCGTGTTTGGTAATTAGGTAAGATTTTAATTTGCGCTAAAACTGATATTATATAGGGGTTTTTTAAGTCCCTCTCTAATATCTCTAAGTTATTAAACTAAATTTTCTACATTAAAAAAATGATTAACACATAATGATTTCTTTTAAATAAAATCGTAGGTATTATAAACAAAAAATTACTTTTTATTAATCATTTTTGTGGTATCGAAAAATTGTATTCATAAATTAAATCCGTTAGAAGGGGGTCTATTAAACCCTTTTTTTATTTTTGCGTTTTCATATATTTTTTAAGTAATTTTGTTCAAGGCTTTTTGATGTTTTAAAATTTGAAAATGCTTTTTTGTGTATTTTAAGAACATATAAATTCAGTCTCTACTTATAATGTTATATTTATAATATCAATATGTTGTTTCAAAATAAATGCCTATCATAGATTTTATATAAAAATAATTATTTTATTTTTAGTTAATTGAAAACTATAAAATAAGTAGAAACACACTACGATATTTTAATAATTATTACAAAAAAAAAAAAAAAAATACCGAACAGAACAAATTTTTGCATTTGTCGGATTTTCGTAGAACGCCCTGTATATTTTATACGAGTGCCTTACATTATAATGGTATATAGATAACTGTTAATAATTTTTTATACTACGAGTATTTGTATATTGTCGGCTAATAAACATTTTCGTCGCGGTCAAACTCCTACGCATATAAGGTCGTATATCATATTATTGTTACCTATATTTGTCGAAAGTAAATAATATAATAATATAATAATAAGTTAAATAATTCACCTATACACAATACTCGAGCTACATTATACTTTCGTTGGATTACCTTTTTCAGTTTTCAAGTAAATATTTGTCTGTCGGCGTGTTTCTCGCTGTTATCGTATACCTATAATAAAACTTTCAAAGCTACCTATACACAAACATAATATTATGTTTCTCGACGTGAATAAACCGCCTCCTATATATTATTATCCTTCAAATGAATAATTCACCATATTTTTTAGGTGATCTCCGGTATATAATATAATATAGAGGTATACAGGGTGATTCTTTTATTATGAACCTGTAATTTTCTCGAAGGATTCTAAGTGAATTTGATTTCTGTTTTTTTTTTTTCGTTTAATCATTGTGGAATCGTTTAAACTCCCTTCCTTTGAATCACAGATTTAAATAGAGAAAATTGTTCAAGAAATTTTAATTTGCAAACCACTAATATCAGATATGCCATTTATGAGTTATAACAGTTAAAAGTTTAGACTGGCGGAGTAAGGAAAAGTTATCAATTTATTATATAAATAAAATCTATGCCATTTATTATCTCTTACCTATTCCTCCGGTTTAAATTTTAAACTGTTATCACTCATAAAAGGTAAATCTGATATCAGTGTTAAGCACATCAAAATGTCCAAAATAATAATATTCTCTTTCGAATCTGAGTTCAAAAAATTTGGAGGGATTGTTTTTCAAAATATTAATAATATGTTAATCATAAGTTTATAATTATTTAAGGTATATAGAGTAGAGATAAAAGAATACAGATGGTTTTAAAATAAAACTGAAACTACAAATGCATTGTATTTCATAATGAATAGTAAAAAAAAAAATTCACATTAAATGATTCGAGAAAATTACTGGTTCATGATAAAAGAATCAACCTATATAGTTTGTACTCGTGTTGTTATAGGGGGGTTGCACACAATCTGTTTTTATTTTTTGCTCAAAAGATTTGCTTTACATATAAAACTCTTGTGTCTCGTAGGCGAAGGTTAATTGGTGGAAGAAGAACAAAATATTAAGAAGTATGTTGAACTTTTTTTTTAAAATTGATTGAAAATCGATGTTTCTTTTTACGATAATTTTTCTTGTAAAGCGTGTTATTGAGTAATAAAAAGCCCCCTTGTTATACAGATTAAAACTGATTGGACTATTTATTAAGACTTATAAAGAGGCTTTTATTTAAGTTATTTCCAAATGTATTCAGTTCGTATATTGTTAAACATTTTGTAAAAAGCCACAAACAAGACCCTTAAGCTCCTTATATAATTTCCAAGTGTTTTATTTTATTTTGTTGCCTTTTGTATATAATATTTATAATATTATTAGAGTTCAATAATAATTTAATATCGTTAGGATAAAAAAAAGATTAAAATTGTATAATATTACCAATAATAGTATGTAAATTGTAAATATCATGTTACGATGATGCTGTATACTATATACTGTTTGATAATTGTTTTGTATTACCTATATAAAACAGTTCTTAAATTATCATTTATAGTAAGTATAGACACAAAATGTATACTGTTTTTTCCGTCAATAGTAAATATTGTATTTATATATATTATAGTGTACTATAACGATATTTAAATTTTAAGATATTTTGCTACATGTATTTGAAAAACAAAATATTCAAAATTAAATCGAATAAACTGTTTTACATGTATTTTATAGTACTCATTTTCGGATATTGTTTGTAGGTACTTTATTACACTTTATATTATATTATTGTACATGTGAAATTTATGTGTCTAAAGTCTAGACTTAAATGACGATATTAAAAAAAAATAAAAATCAGGACAAAATAATTTCAGTTATACATTCAAAGTAATATTTGTTAATTATTAAAGGTTTTTTTTTTGTTAATTTTTCATAATAATTCCTATATTATTTATTATTTTAAATACACCCGTATATCTTAGATGTATAGGGTGATACTGTGGCGTATTTGAGGGGGGGGCGATGGGCGGATCTCCCCCTCATTGAAATTTTTTGCTGTAATTTTTCAATTATGGCTATAGACTATAGTCAATAAAATAATATAGCATTTATAACCGTCTCATTTATTATTTCTTGGGTATTTTTATCAGCGTTACCAAAAAGTAGTGATAATAATATAACTAGGGAAATTTGTTATCTATGATACTTACAGAGATATCGATGTAAATGTCCAAACAGTAGTCATCATAGATTGGTGTGTAGGAGAAAAAAAATGAATACTGCTTTAAAATTGTTGTAAATATTTTCATGTATAATTGTTATACATATTATGAATATTAAGTTACGGCCGTTAAGGATAAACGCCGATATATAACGCCAAATTTGTCGGAGCAAAACTTGAAATATCCACGATACTTGGGCAAAATGTCGACTTTTTTCAGGACAAATCTATGTAGTATGGTAACCAATATCATTTGAGCAAAATGTAAGCGTCCATAAATTTCAATTTTTCACATTTCTGAGATTAGCCCGATTTTTGCTTTTGATCGTAACATATATTATACATAAATCATTTTTTTTTTTTTTTTTTTTTTTTGTATATTATTAATTATAATTTATACCTATAAACTATTTTTTTAATTACCAAGGAATTATACAAAAGAAATGATAACTGTTTTTTGAGACGAAGAAACCTTTTGCAATATTTTGTAGTACGTTACAATTTTTAAACCACCCTCTTTTTGATTGAGATCCATATTCGCCACTGGGGTGATAATACTATTACCGGTATCGATTCGCGTGGTTATTATTTTTCATGAATACAATCGAAATTACTGTTATGATCTATAACGAATATTTTTGTCAATATATTTATTTTATTCAAAAATAAAATAAAATTTTAATTAGTATAATAAAACTATAAAATATTTATACCTAATTAAAAAAAATAAGAGTTATTACGGAATAATTTACATCGACATAAAATCAGGACAAAAAAACGTTCTGCAAGAAGTTCGTGAGGACAACAAGACAATCCTGCACAAAACAGGACTAATAAACCATAAGCCTATGGTCACCCTAATCTAGACTAATAACCATCTGCAAGCAAATGACGAAAATGTATAGAATATATCACCGTCGTCGTGCCAAAAGTAACAATAATACAAAAACTGACCGAGTGAAACCCCGTGTCTGAATGCCTTATAGCCAGTGTTAAATCTAGGTATTGTTTTTTTCAATGATAAAGATTTTAGGCAGGGGTGTCCAACGTTTTGTGGAGACTGAGCCACATCATGCAAGTAGATATTGTTTTATTTATAATTTTCACCATAGTGAAAAATGAGTAAGAATATTTTGACGAGCTATTACATTTTATTTATAATTACAAAAAAAAATAAATATATTTATTTATGATTAAAAGAAACAATTTTAAAATAAATGTATTGTTATTTTAGTTGCATTAGTTTCTTTATCGCTCTCGGATCCCAATAAAAATAAAACTTTCATATAATAATATATACTATTAAGTAATATTTAAAATTTTTTTAATTTTTAATATTTTGTAGTTTTATATTCTTAAAATAAATTTATTCTCATAATCTATATATATATATAAAGTAACATGTCTGACTGAATGATTCATCATCGCCAAGCCCAAACCACTGGATGGATTGGGCTAAAATTTGGCACACAGATAAATATTATAACGTAGCATCCCTTTAGGGGTGGAATTTTTGAAAATTCAACCCCTAAGGAAGTAAAATAGGGGTTTTTAGGTATATTTGGTACGAGTATCTAATTGTTTATTTATTTATTTTTGTTTATTCAAGAGTTACCTTGGTATTACGGAAAAGAAAACTATTTTAATTATTATAATCACTATTATTTACACTATATTAGTTTATATTAATTTCACAATAAAACACAATTAGTCCGCCGAAGGTGGACTATCCACTTTCCACCTATTTGTTTTGATTCAATTCTGACGCGGCCAAAACCAAAAACGAATATAGGTAAAATAATAATAATAAAAATTGGCACGGGCAACGCCGAGCGCGGGACGGACACTCTCGAATTGCATCGATCGAAATCTCTGGTTCCCCTATTCCGATCCCTTCCCATTAATACTAAATTTGAAGAAGGTGGATTGAAGATGCACTAGGAACCATTTCCAAAGTTTAGCAATGTTCAGACAAATTCCAAGCTAGTTCTCTAGAAAGAGACTTTATGGTATCAAACTATGGAGGGGACTTGTGTGGGGTACCAATATGACTAGTTGCCCTATTTATGAACACTGTCCAATTATGATTAATTTTACTATACCTACTTACTTTCTATAACTTCCATGACGACTCCATCTAGTTGATTATTATTGGCTTCTTAAGGTCGAAACATTATAACAATATTATCTATTAACTTATTGTTATATCTTAGACAATTGTCTAATAATTATTAAGACATATTATACAAAATAATATAGAACAAAATATAATTTTAGAGTTAGTACGTTAAAATTACACTGTTTATATAGTAGCAAAGGTGACCACTGCTCAGCACAATACGACGCATCAACAAAAAAAAAAAACTTATTATTAATGTTCTTCGACAATAGAGCTAATTTGTGTGTGCGTTGTATTTTAATCTTGACACACACTTATTCGTCGAAAATTAGAAATATTTTGCAACTGTATATTGTGCGTCGTGCGTTGTATTTTGACACTAGGACGTTGCGGTGTAAAATTACAAAACATTGTGTTGTAGCAACATTCTGTAGTTAGTGTTAACTCTGTAGTGTGGACCCATAGTTTAGTTTACTTTTTAATTAATTTTATTATTTATTTTTAAGAATCTCCGCAGTTATGAATGAGGTTGATGGTTTGTGTTCAATTCTTATGCTATTTTAAACTATGCATCATACTTTTTGGTCTTAGAAAAATGATGTGGATCTTTTGAGTNCTCGGATCCCAATAAAAATAAAACTTTCATATAATAATATATACTATTAAGTAATATTTAAAATTTTTTTAATTTTTAATATTTTGTAGTTTTATATTCTTAAAATAAATTTATTCTCATAATCTATGTATATATATATATATATATATAAAGTAACATGTCTGACTGAAAGATTCATCATCGCCAAGCCCAAACCACTGGATGGATTGGGCTAAAATTTGGCACACAGATAAATATTATGACGTAGCATCCCCTTAGGGGTGGAATTTTTGAAAATTCAAAAATTCAACCCCTAAGGAAGTAAAATAGGGGTTTTTAGGTATATATATGTGTTCAATTCTTATGCTATTTTAAACTATGCATCATACTTTTTGGTCTTAGAAAAATGATGTGGATCTTTTGAGTACCACAATATAGTACGTTTTTCGAACTCTTGTATGAGTAGGAGGCAATAATTTTGGCACCACTTCATTGATAAATATAATTGAATACATTTTTGAAAAACTATCAAAATCAAATGATTTATTCACTAATCGTGCGTAATAAAATGGTCGTGGTAAAATAAAATCGTCCAAACTGAGTGCCGCATAACACGAATTTCTTTGATCATGACCGACAACAGGTTGGATCATGTGGATTGTACGCCACTAATACAAACGCAACGCATAAGCATTTCTCACCCGGTCCAAACTTGTCTAATTTTTGACACACAAATGTTCGTCAAAATTCAAAATACAAATTTGCTATAATGTGAACACACATTGTATTACTACATTTTATAGTTTATAAATAACAATTTAGCGATAGTAATAAACTTGTTAGTATGTTAAAAAGATAATGTAGGTATGGGTAAGCTTATTTTATTTTAATTTTATTTCATTATAAAATATTATAAAATAATGTGTTTTACTGCATTAATAAAAATATACGGTAATCGTGTTTCATGTTCACATAGGCATAATGCTATAATATTTTTTTGAAAAAGAACTAATATAAATTGTAAGGGAGTGAGAATTTCCTTAAAATGTTACTCCCCGACCAACATAACTGGTCGAGTAAGAATATAATATGGGAGTAAGAATTGCCGGTTAGGTCAGAAATATCTTACTCCCGAAATAAGTTACTCTCGGGAGTAGGAATATTTGGGAATAACTTTTGCCTGTTACATTTTTATTTTCATTATAAGAGTCGATTTTCTAGAGCTTTTACTCATTTCAAAAGGTCCAAAAAAAAAAGTATGTAATTAACCAGATTTTTATTCGTTCATGCATTGAATATTGTATAAGTAGTAACCATATATTATTATTATTATTATTATTATAGTGTAACCGGTATTTGCCATATATTGTTTTGATACGATCACGGTCCACGGAGAAATAACCAATTCAAGTTGCTCGCTCTAGGTATATGGTTACCGTAAACTATACAGATATCGTATAATTATTACAATAAATTATCTTTTCCGAGTTTTACGACGTATTTAATATGACTAATATTACATTAAAAATATAACGAAAAGTTCAAATATTATCTAATTTTTTACATATTATACAAGGTGTACCACGAAGCTAATATACAGATTATAATATCCCCTAAGATAATACAGATAATACATTTCTATTATTATTTAGATTACTCGCAAGAGTATGGACTACAAATATTTATATTTAAATTTAATTTGTATGTTTTAGTACAAAAAACGAAAAAAAAACTTTTTATTTTATTATTTTCGAAAAATTTGTAGATAACCATTTTATAGAGTTTATTCTTCTGAACATTTATACGTATCAATTTTTATTTTCATTAAATTCGTAATTTTTAATAATTTTTTTAAATTCAGAGAAAAAAAATGTTCAATCAACTAACCATAATAATAATAATCAATTAGCGAATGCGATTTCAGCCTGCTGCATAATTATAGATATTTTTCTCTGAACTTTAAAAAATTATTAAAAATCATGAATTTAATGAAAAAAAAAATTCCCAATTCTCCAACTGTAACTGTATCAATGCGCCGGTTAACGGTGACTTATTTCAGTTGACTGATGGTAGTGGAGTGGACAGATTTTAGTTGTTAATCACTTTATTATCATATAATACCTATGTCATACAGTGTGTATTTATATAATGGGGGTTGCGAGGGTTTGACTCCTTCGGCCAGGCGCTTGAATAGGCAATCTCGCAAAATTAAAATGTCTAATAGCTTAAAAATGGTTCAAATGTTTTGAAAACTTGGCCACGAATATAAAAAGCAAATATAAGGTTTCCGTCAGAATTTCAAGTCTCTACGAATATTTTTCACTAAATAAAAAAAAAAAGACGATCATACTTCGCACGGTGTAGCCACTGTTTTTGGTGAAAAGTTGAGAAGGTAGGAAATAGAGAGGAAAATAATTTGTATCTGTAAACAACGATAAACCATTGCTTACTAAAACGATTCTGAGCGGAGTTCAGTTAATAGTGATGTTTTTTCAATAATATATATGTCATTTTATATTAAATTAATTTAATAGGCATTATAAATTTTCTTTAATAATATTTTTTTTAATATTGTACTGATTTTCCCATTTTTCTAGTTTTCCCACGTTTTTCCCCGATTTTTCACATTTGGTGGAAAAACTCATAACACATGAGATATAATTTGATGACGGTTTCGTGTGAGGTTCACGAAACCGTCAGGCAACTTATTAGGTTTGTTGACTAATTTATAATATTGTGTTGTTTTTGTCATCTTAATTCACTGACCTTATTCCTACCACTATTATTACTATAGGGCACACGCTTTTATGATTATTTTGCGTTTGCTGCCCTCAGAGCGTTGACACCCGAATACGAGACTTTGAGCACGGACAAAAATAACGGCAGACTGGCCAAGAACACCTTGCCGACGGTCAACTGTAACGGTATCTGTGACCTAGACATGATCATCATCAGGGAGTTTCGGCACCGGATGGGCTGCAAGTACCATGCCGAACCGTACGAGGCTCTCAGCAGGTGTATATGCGCATCCTCAACCATGCTACCATACATGCAGAATATGAACAGTTCGGTCAGATAGTTGGACAGCGTTAGTAGGCCCTTGACTATGGTGAACTTGCTGCCTACGAATATCATGTTGAATGCTGAAAGGCAAAAGTACAGCGTGCTAAACATTAACTCCAGCAGTATTATGTAATTGTAGCTTTCGTTCAGCTCGTCCTTGAAGTGTATAAGTCGGTTGTGCAGCTTCACACAATTCCGAATGTGGTCCAACAGTTCTCGTTCGGTTGTCCGCCCAGTAGATCGGTTGAACTCGACGATTTCCACGGCGTGTTCAATGTAGGCGGCCAGTATTTCGAACTCGGCGATCATTTGGCTTACGAAAAATGAGAACGAGCACAGAGTACCGGTGATGATGGTCTTAACGATCAACACAATCGAGTATTGGATCGCAAACGTAAACGCGTAAATTTCGACCTGGAAATCGTATAGCACATTTGATATTATAATATTGATAATAGTTGTGTGGTCAACATTCACGACGGGTTATAACGGGCATTGAAATGTTTAAAATGGTTAGTGCTAAATCCAAATGCACCAAATCTTAATGGCAAAAACTTGGTTATAAATAAAATGGTTAAAATTGAAACAATCATTATTGCGTATAAAAAATTCAAACTGATAGACTGAAATTTAAATAATATTAAATTATTAAAGATCAACTGACAACAATTTATTGTATGTCATCTGATAAAATTTGACTGCAACGGCCAACGACCAATAACATCTTCATGTGCATTTACAATTTAGAAAACTAGGTGCACATAGATGCGTTGCAGTTGTAATTATTACAAAGAATAAATTATAAATGTTACACGTACAATATTTTATGAAGGGTGTCATAATCACATGCGTTTTTTCTCTTACAAACACATAACATAGCAAAACTACATTACTTGGAAGTTAGAATATAAATTGTGGCATTTGGATTGAATTTATTAGAGTTTAATTAAAAATAAAAATATTTTACTTAAATAACTACAGCTAGATATTAATAAAAAAAGCAATAACTTACATGTATTCAAATTTATTGTACAGTAATAGTTTTTAGGAAAAAATACGTACAGCCTTCGAAAATATATACTCATTTTTACTTATTTTTTCTTGTGTTTAAACTCCAATCATAATCTTAATGCTATAATAATTTATGTTTTAAATATGAATATGAGAAATAGCGTTACAGGCAGGCAAACAAAAATTCGTTTGTTTCATTAAACAACGGACCGAATTCAGTATTTAAATTATCGTCGTAAAAAATTAACTCATTCACATTGTGATTTTATATTGAGGCTCCGTTCTCCAAAAGAGAAATTAACGAGAAATTCGAGACATCATCGTCAAGAAGATTTGGATTCTATTAGGAAAAATCGTAAACATCATTCATGAACGCCTGCAACAGTCATGATATCGTGTTATTTTAAATAATTCTGTAATTGTAATAAATTTAGCAGAGAAAAAAAAATTTAAAGAATATGATGTATTATAAATTTGTTTCTTTTAACTTGGGTTTAGGTAGTCTACTCGAAATATATACTAAAATAAAGTGTGCAATGGTCCAAATTTCCAAACAATTTTCAGCCGATCGCTACGGCTTATTATGGTTAATTATCGTTTTGTTATATATATTATAGATATATCATATTTTATATTATACTATGTTTCCTTTTTTTAAAAATTTTACAATCAATGACGGTATGTCGAAGGCCATAAAAGGTGATGAAGGAAGGATTTACTACTTATTTACAAATCACGACAAACCATAGAGAAATATAGAGAAGCAAAGTTTTGTTATAAATTATGTTAGTAGCTCAATAAAAGCAATTAAAATAAATCAATAAGCAGTAAAAATCTTGAAAAAACTACAAAAATCCTAAAAAATAAAACCACTAATAACGTTATTTAGTTATTATTAATTAAAATTCCAAAAAATTAATTACATAGTAAAAAGCATAAAAAAAAGACGAAAAGAAAAAGAGGAAAATTGAATTTCATGTATACTAATCATAGAAATTACGAAAAAAAAAATTTAGCTTACGTAGTACTAGACCAATAAAACACAAAAGCTATCCTAAGATAATAAGGTCGGGTGCAACTACTGTTACAGGTAATTTAATGTAAGCAACGATATATTTTATTTTTATATACCTATATCATATATTATGCTAAAATAATCACATAGACAATATATAGTTTCTTTATAAAAATATTTGTTCAATTTCATATCTACTTATTTTCCCATTTTCCTACGGTTTTTCCAGGATTTCCCATTTATTGGGAAAACTAGTGGGAAAATCAAAAAATAACCTCTTCAAAAGTACCTCCCCAGACAGATTTTCTTATAGAAAAATGGCTATTATTATAAATTGGAGCTAAATTACTGGTAGAAAAGTTGTTCATAGAAAAAAAAATCGTAATATTTTCATAATATATTTTGTACAATTTCCCGTTTTTCCTAAGTTTTTTTTTCAGGTTTTCATATTTGTTGAAAAAACTCCTGAGAAAATCAAAAACCTCTCGAAAGGTGGAGAGGTACTCCACGCCGATTTCCTTTCAGAAAAAGTGTTTCACTTAAATATCGGAGCAATTTCTCTAGTAAAAAATTGTTCACAAAAAATAAAATAAATAAACATCTTTCTAAAACCATAAGCTTCTCAGAATCTAAAAAGCTGATACTGATGATTATCGCACCACTATTATATGTGAGAAGTTGGGATAGTAAGATACACGATATTAGGTATTTTATATCTATGATCAACGATAAACCATTAATATAACGAAAAACGATTCCGAGCAAAATTCGTTTATATATGATTTGTAAAGCTACCCTACAGCCTATCACAGCTGTTTGATAAATTAATTTAATTTTGTTTTTTTGAATTTATTCTTAAAACAACATTAAAAAAAATTAATTATTTCTTACACTCTACTTTTCGTATTTGACCACTGAGTACAACTAATATTTCTGTTAAATTTACATACATTTCTATTTTTCAAACAATTAAATCCACATATAGTAACCCACCAAATAAAAATTGCATACAAAACTTGCCCATAAACAAATCTATCAATAGCTCAAAAATCACCAAAATAGTTTAAAATTTTAGGAAATATCTGAAACATCCGAACTTAAGTTAAAAATCAAACCCCGCAGGACTGAAAAATTAGAGACGACAGGCTGTGGTTTTGGATATATCCTGTCGAAATTTCCATTTTACATCGCAACATAAAACAATTAATACAAACAATATTTAACCTGAGTTGTGTCACCCGGGAACCACATGACCACCATCTGAGTGGATTGCGTACCCAATTTGGTCGGGGTGAACCAAGCAGCCGTGAGCGGTACCAGTGCCGTGGCTTGCACCTCGAACACGACCAACGCCAAGTACGACAATATCACGCGCTTGGTAAAGTCGCCGTAAGACGTCCGTATACCAGTCAGCTTACGCCGAAGATCCTCGGGGACGGGCCGATCGTAGCTGGGAAACTCCTCCTCGATCATGAGCAACATGTGCCGGTTGAACCGCTTCGTCCGGATTGCAAAAATACTGATGGCCAGCAAGAAGACGCATATGATGAAATACGTGAACGACTCCAGTGCTTTTTTGTTGTCAGCGAAAAGCACCGATGTCATGGTCATCAACCCGGTAATTACCATGGTGGACATCTGAATGGTTCGAAACACCGTTTCGGTCGGCGACAGCCTGTCTGTGGTCTTGTCGAAAAACACGCTCCACCGGATGCAGAACAATTGGAATGGTGTCAAATTGATGGCTGGCGGCCTGTTGGTGGATGCGGCGGTATTGAGTCCTGTTCGGTAGTCCACCTTCACCATCGTGTCTGAATTATATTTCGGTATATGGTCACCGGAGACACTAGCCAGATAATATCGAAGGGGAAGATTATAGATTAGGTTAGTTTTATAATCCAACGAACTACGGTCCTACCTAGTCTTCTGTCCCGTCACGAATGATTTTATCGTTCTTGCAATGTATTTATCGTTTTCGATTGTCGTTGGCTTTCGAGAGTACCTATATAAATATTTTATCGATTTAAAACACTCGTATGGTAAATAAAACGCAGAACTCTTTTTGAACAAAACGTGTGGCAAAACTTTTTAATTTTCTGCGGCATTTTATTATTTACGGGTTCAATCGGGTTTTCGTCCAACGAAAACGGTCGATCGATGTTATAATAATATATTATAGTTATACAGAGTGTAACACGAATATCTGCGATTTGAAATAACTTTTGTGCTATTCAATATTTTTAACACATTTTTAAAAATAATTAGAATTTAATTATTATATTATTGAATGATATTAACTCATGGAAAAAAAAATTCTTGTTATTTGCATAGACATATTATAACAGAGTAGACCAGTAATGATACGAAATACGAAAGGCTATTATGACTTTATAAATCTGCGGTTTTATCAAAAAGATTATAACTTTAATCACACTGACAGTCATTAGATAATATTATGCATCATATTATATTTATATGTCGAATAGACACTATTTATGCCAACTGCTCATGATTTCGTTATAATATGAGATTATGTTAAATTGTGTTTAAAACATTAAAACTAAACCAACGACCAACCATTGCTAACGAAAAAACGATTCTGAGCGCAGTTCAATTGATAGTGATGCTTTGTCAACTATATATATATATGTCATATTATGGTAAAATAATTAAATAGGCATTATAGATTTTCTTTAATAATATTTGTTTAATATTGTATTGTTTTTTCCGTTTTCCCCGTTTTTTCTCAGTTTTTCACGATTTTTAACATATTATCACATTTAAACTATATACCTATACATTTATTGTGTCATTCTCATTTCCGTTGTTTATTACTAAACGTGCGATTTGTATCTTTTCAATGATAACCATCTACACTCTACAGACAAATGACGTAAATCAATATAATACACCTACATACCAAATGTGACCATATGAAAAAAATTAAAGAGTCCAAAACTATATGTTTAAATATATTTTTTCTTCCCTATTATAAATGTACACGAACGAATCGTTAAAAATAATGATAACATAAATAATTTAGGAACAACTTAACACACAAAATTCTTAATTAAAATCGAAATTGTTTAATCATGGCAGAAATGATGTACAGAAACGATATTTATACATAATATCAAAGACGAATTGTGCACGTTATTTTATTTTCATTCAAAATCAAAAAATAAAAATAAAATTATGATCGAGTGAGTTAAAGTCACCTGTGCCGTGACCTATGTAAAACGTGTTGTTAAAGTGTATCAATTTCGAAGAATATATAAAATAAGGATATTATTATAATATTGTTCGACCGTTTTCGGGCGAAAATCCGATAGTACCTGCAAACATTAAAAGACCGCGGGGAATAAAAACTTTCGCTAATCGTTTTGATGGAAGAAAAGTTACGCATTTTGTTAGGGTAAAATATCAATAAAATATTTGTATAGTTATCTATCCTCCAAAAACCGATGACATTCAAATTCTGAACATTGTGGGAGCGATAAAGTCATTAATAACGGGACAGACGACCTAGAAGGACCATGATTCATTTGACTCCAAACCTAACGTAATCTACCCTAACTTGGCTCTTCGATATTAACCGGCAAATATTTTCGGAATATACCTACGTCAGACATAGTGATAGACTTCTTTTGTAATGTCTTATTTAGCTACAGTATCTAAACTCTATAACAAAACACGATGTCTCATATTATTATAGTTTGCAAATAGGAAATAACTAAGAAATATTCCTTCAACATCACATTACAAGAGAGCGGATTTTTATGCTCAAACAAATTAAAAAATATGCACTATGAAGTATACAAATATGCTTGGAATTTATTTAAGATATGTATCAATAAAATTATTGTTGACAAATGTTTATCTTTGGAATTTTTGATATGTTTATTTGTATTAATATGTTGAAGCACTAAAAAACGTCAAGCACCATTTACTGAAGTAAATATTACACAATGTACAGTATAAAACAATTCCGTTGGTGGTAGATAAACAATTTAAATTCAGAAACAAAAATACGTAGTCACGACGATTTAAAAGTTTTCGGTATTTTAGAATAAATAGGTATATTAAACTTTATAAAGTATAGAAACTCACTTCGGACGAAAACAAAACGAACAAACGTGGACTACTGAACACATAACACAACTGAAATACTGATATAAAATTTATCGCGACAATACGCACGATTAGTGCAAGAACTTGTAATGCACTTCTTATATCAGATTTTTATCAGTAATAATTTGATTGTTCGGATCCAAACGATTTAATTGTACAATTAAAAACACACATGATATATATTTGAACACTTATATTATATCGAAGTATGAGTATTTATATACAATGAATTGACTATTATTACTTAAATGAGATTTTTTGGAATAAAATAAGTAAAATGTAGAATATAACAATTTTAAAGTTACTTTGCATTGCATTCGTATGTATATTTTTATTTTTTTCGGATTCAATCGTTTTGGATGTCATACTAACCGTGCGTATTAATATTGTATCGAGAAGTACTTGTTCAGGTTTTTCCCGTTTTGGTAAAAATAATCACTGTGGGTTATATATTACGAGAAACCTAAAATATGCACTAAAAGCAATGATGATTATAAAAATATGATCAGACAAGTAAAAATCGAACAAACATGCAAAAATATGCAAAATCAAATTAGTAATTTTAATTCTTTGAGTGATGAAACAAGTTTCTATTTTATTCCGCAAGGTTTAGATGTATTGTGAAAAAAAAAAAAAAAAAAACACTCTCTACACATTACTATATGGCCTCATATTTGGACAACTGAATCTCGATATTCAATTATAAGACGAACGTGTCAATTATTTTTTATGGTAGCTGAAACAGTTGTGTATCGTTACAATTTTCTATACACTATCAGCTATTCAGTTAAAATTCTGAATGGTACTTTTGGTAAGTCATTTTTTGATTTTTTAAACGGTTTCCATAATATCCGGGAAAATATCGAAAAATATTTTCCTGGCTAAGGTCTTGAACGCTCTGTTCTCGGCGGAATTTTCTACATTGTGGTTTGTAGTATGTTGACTCTAGTTTCAAAATGAATTTAATCGGGTTTTCTTGTATAAGTTTTTCGAGTAGGTTTATAAGTGCGTGTTTGATTTAATGGAAAAATTGTCTGTAATTTTGTATATTTGTGAGATTTTTGACGTAGTACAATACGATTTTGCGGTTGAAAGAAGAATCGATTTCGATGAATCTCGGTGTTTTCAATAGAGTCGGCCTAGCTTTTTTCACTCTAGCAGCGGTATCTTCTTTAACTTTTTGGCAGGCGCGTGTCGTACTTTATACAACAGAATGCTTTTCATATATATTTAATTAAAATGAAGGATAAATAAATAATGATAATATCAATATAATTGTTAATAAAACACGATTTTTTTTTCTGTTTCTTACTAAATAAAAGTAACACAGTATAAAATAATACATTATAAAATAAATAAATAATCGAATTCTAGTCTGATAAACTTTCGTCATTACATGTCTGACAAATTATTTCATGCTTGCTAGAATGCTTCTTACATGTGTACAACTTGCATTCTTTTTTTCGATCGTACATAAACGACAAACTCCGCGCTTCTTAGGAGGCTCCTGTACATCTTCGACAACGTTTTCCGTTTGGTATTTTTTTTAAAAAACTGATACATCCATTGGTAGTGTTTTAATTTTCGATCTTGAAATAAGGTGTTCTTTCATTAGACTCATAGACAAATTTTTTAGAAAAATTCTACGCCGATTCGGTGCATCATTCGGCTTTGAAAATGCATATAAAACTTGAGCGTTTATTCCGGCGATATTCATTAGACTATAAAAAATCACACAAGGCCAACGTTTCGTAATTCTAGACAAGGTATAAGTAGCACACGTTTTATAAACAATATCTACACCACCTTTTGTACTATTATAATCCGTGATTATTTTTGGATTTTTAGTAAAATTATCAAGGCTTCTCTTTTCATGCATCGTAGAAAGTAATATAACAGTTTTATTTTTACGAGGAACGTAAGAAGTGAGCATTTTATATTTTTGGAAATCAAATATACTGGAGGAAACAGCTTTGTTCTTATGGAGAAGAAACTCAGGAGGAATCTCTCTCTTGTTTTTTTTCAGTGTACCAACAAGAGTTATTTGTTTTTGCATCAAATACTCGGCTAAAGGAATGCTTGTATAGTAATTATCAGTGGTAAGATTCCTATTGGACTTTTCGATATCCGTTATCAACCTTTTTACAATTTCCATTGGTGCGTTTGAATTATCATACGGCCCTTCTGGCTGTTTACCACAATAAACTTCCAAATTTGACGTGTAAAAATATTTTGCGTCATATAAAGCATACATTTTGATACCATATTTTGCTGGTTTGCTTGGTATATATTGAATCCACTGACAACGACCACGGAATGGATGAAGCATTTCGTCTATTGTAGTAAATTCACTCATATTATAAGAAGCCCTAGAATTATTTACAAAAGAATCCAAAAATAAACGAATAGCTGACAATTTATCAAATTTACGCCTATCAGCTCTAGTTGATCGGTCATCAAATTGTAAACAACGTGTTATAAATAAAAACCGTTTGTAGCTCATAACCACTCTAGTAATTTCGATTCCTGTCCCATCGTTGGCCCATAGTTCCAAAACATTCGTATGGTGTCCTTTTTTGATTGCTATTAGGTATAACAATCCAAAATATGCTAATAGTTCACGTCCCTGTCCCTTGAATAATTATAAGTTGTTTTTTTATCATTTATATACATATTGGTATATTTTACGATTTCGTCTACTATATCCAAATCGATTATTTTCATGAATGAGTCAATTTCACTTTCAATATTTTTATAATGAGAGGTGAGACCGGAGGAAGTTTTTATTATATTATGTTTTTTAGTTTTTGAGTGCTTGGTGAACTCAGTTTTACGCCATTTACTAACCTTATCTTTTCCGGTATAGTACAGTTCATCTGTGTACATTGCTTCTACTTCTTCATCCGAAATATTCTGTACCGAATCACTGTCAAAATTATCGTAAACAATATTTTCGTCACTAAGATCACTGTCACTATCAAAATCTTCAAAATTATCTCCTACTTCTTCGTCTGATAATTCTTGTAACATACGCGCAATATCGTCCATAATGAGGTGAAAAAAGCAATACACGAAAATAAATAAAAAGAAAAATATTTGTATGAAAAAAAAAATAATATTATTACGACCAGGCGCGAGACGTATTTCGGGCGATCGGACGGAGTTGACTGAAATATACATCAATAATAATTTGAGAAATACGTAAGATTAGATAACAATTATTAAGTGTTTATAACATATACGTCATTGTGGAATAGGAAAAATCCCAGTATTAATCGGGATACGTAAATAAAATTTATGTCAATAAATCTATAATTGTCGTACAAAATGTGCATACGCGCCTGCTGAAAGGTTAAGTACACGTTTCCTACCTACCGAAAAAAAAAATTAAAAATTATTCTCTCGCTACGTAGCGGGTCATAATAAAAAAAATCTTACCTTTATCCATTTCAAAATCCATGACAAGTGCCGCAAGCAACTCGTCGTCGTCTTCAAAGTCGCTCTGCCATACATCTTTGTTGGACGGTCCGGCATTCGATAGGTCAGTTTGCGGAAAAAAAAACGTTGTATTACAAGAGTTAAAAAAAAATTAACACAAAACGAAAGCGATGAGAAAACTGGAAAAGACGAGTGCACCGGTTTGTAGTAAAATCACTACTGACGATCGGATCGTTACCGATCCAATACCTACAAAAATCGGTTTATATTCGCAGAAAGAATTTCTGCATGATCGAACAGGAAAACCGAGAACAATACATTTTCTCATACAGGTCCTTACATGCAAGAAACACACTGTGTACGCTGCTGACTATATATATATATATATATATACATTTTTTCGTAATAGATTTTCGGAACGATACGCGTAATGTAGAGGATCGAGAGGTCCGTTGTCGCCAACGATTATATTATACGATAATATTTCGTATTATACGGGAAGGAGGTGGTGACGGGGGTTGTGACGACGGTTATATTCCGTGTAGGTAATATTATTTTGTTAAAATAATCGACAGGGAGCAGATGGCGTGTGTGTGACACAGACGGGGAAAATATATTTCGTATAGGTATACGAAATTCTCGCTATGTATAAAAGATACGTTGAAACATCATCTTGTGATAACAGTAGGTATACCGATATATGTATTAGGTACATCTTGTAATAACAGTAGGTATAGTCGTGATAAAATAAATATGGTAAGAGTAACCATAAAAGTATAACGATAATTTAACTTGTGATAACAGCAGATATAACCGTGATAACAGTGTGGTAATGATGTCGGTGATAACGGTGTGGTAATACTTGTAATATCGAAAGTTGGCGTGACCTAAATAGTCTATTACCTAGTTTATACCTAGTTTACATTCAGTCGCTGCCATAGCCACTCGCGCTGCCGTATTTACTCCACAAAATACTTCTGTGACAGCGTCGACGGCAGTGAGTGTTTACATTGGCCTGCTAATTGTAGCAGCGCGAGCAGCAATTGACCGGATTGATAGCATTGCCGGTTATGTTGCTGCTCACTTTACCGCTCTTGACGGGAGCGTCGGGCAGCGTCAGTGCGAGGAGCATGATCAGCGCGAGTGACGTGTTTACATACTCGCGCTGCCCATTTTTATGCTCTCACTGCCACGGAAGTGAGCTGAATGTAAACTAGGTATATAAAGTGGTAGGCAATTCGGGCGGCCATGTATTAGGTATAGCACTTGATCCTCGCTCCTGCTCCTACTCCTGGCGTAGAACTCTCCTTTTTATACTACTCACTATGTTGCCGTAAAAAGTAATCAATTTTAATTTTTTGGTTTTTCAAAATTATTTGAAAATTACTTTGCATTTTGAAAAATGACCCACTCTGTCAAAAGCAAAATATTAATAGGAACAAAATCAATCGCTTGTCATTTTTCGATTAAAGTAATATTTTTTTAAATATAATACAATGAATATAATGAAAACGGCAACGCCGCGGTACGCCGTGAATATTTGCCGTTTTACATATAATTTTACTTCGATTTTTCCCAATTATTCCGAAAACCCCTGGAAAAACAAAAAGAGACCACTCCAATGTATCAACTAAAGAAAATACATACGCACCGTAGTAAAATAAATAGATCCCTCGCTACGCTCCGAATCTAAAATGACATAATACAAATAATAATTATCATGCTAAATAATTATTTACAATAATATACCTCATATACTTAAACATTTTTTATGAGGCTTTTTATTATACAGAGTGATCAATCTATCATAAGACACTCATTATCTGGGAAAGTATTAACTTTTCTCGACACTTGTTTTATAGACAATTTTAGAAACAAGCAGCTCTGCAATTTTACATTCATGTTATTTTTTGTCACCCTAATTTTTGGGAGTGAAAGTACTATTTACTTTTGATATTAAACTGGCAACTTATAATAAAAATTCCATAATTATACGGAGTAGTTAAAATAAATGTTAGTGTTTAAATTTTATTTTTCCATCAATCCGTTAACGAGATATTCCACTTTTAATTTTGGAACAGGGGAGAGTAGTGGTATATTCTTAAAACGTCACGGGCTGTGCCGTCTCGCAAATGATGCTCCCCATCCCCTAGGTACTCTCTCCCGACCCAAAATTAAAAGTGGAACATCTCGTCAAAGGATTGACGGAAATTATGAATTTAAACACCAAAATTTATTTTAATTACTACTCCATCTATTTTTGGAATTTTTAATATAGGTGCATCTACACAGCAATTCTGTAACATTAATATTATGATAATATTACAATTAGATTACATTTTATACATTTTAAAAACAATATTATCATAACGTTCAATTAAACTTATTTAACTAACATATAATTGAAAACATTATGTTAATGTTATTATTTAATTATTTTCTAAACATTTATAATATAATTTAAACAAAATATTTTGGAAATATTAATTTCTCAACTTAAATTGATATTATATCATACAAATTTTGATAATATTTTTATTTAATTTTAATTTTACTAGCTCGTCCACTAGTTATCGGTTGCTTACCAAATCAAATAGTAGGTAACTACTATCTATCATACGAATTGCCTTTATTGAATTCTATAAATATGGATAAAAATGGATTTCCACGTAAAACGTTGGTACCCTTTGTTATCTATCGTTAGTCCACTAACGTGGATCATTCAGGTTTTGGCGGGTTACACCAAGACACGAGGTTTATGATAAGGTAATAAAGAAACGTTTATTTACAACATAAAGACATAAAACAAGTGATCGTCAGCAGATGGCTTATGACGGAGGAAAACGCGAGCACGCAACAATTAAAAACAACATTAGTTAAGAAAAACAATTATACATAATAATTATTCGGAGGCGGAAAACAATGTTTCGCGAACGGTGTCGGTGCGGAAAGAGCGAGCGGAGCGGTCGAAACGTCGAGTCGAGCGGAGCTGTGGACGATGACCGTTGAACGCCAACGGCGAGGGGCGTGGCCGACGTCCGCCGCGAGCGACGCGCAGCGGGAAGAAGAAATGTGGCGCGAAACCCGCCACAAGGTTTTAGATAAATTACTGATTAACCGTGGTCTTAAAGTGTCTCCGATGAGTGTTTGATCTTTTATCGAGTTGTCGCGAATTACATATTTGTCACATTGTCATTATTTAATACAAGTGCGCTGTGTCTGTGTGCAAGTACCATAACAACGGTCGTTGTCAACAAGTCGAATAAAGTAATTCTACGCTGTACACATCATAATTGCCAGGTACGTCTATTTATTTATGTTACAATTTTCACTTGCGTTGTTAAAGAATAAGCTAGAATTAGTTTAACAATCAGGTAGTACTATCGATTTTTGCCTTAAATGTATATTTTTGTGTGAGCAATAAGAATGAAAAAAAGTGAGACCATAAGTTGACTTCGTTTTGGGTGAAGAACTAAAAAAGTTCGGTTTTTCAGTTTGTAATCAGTTTATTTACGATTCAAACTACACCAATAATCAGATTCGGTAGGCCATTTGAAAATCATAAGTGAACAATCATTTCACCCCCAAAAATTAGGGCGACAAAATAATAATGCAAGTGTTAAATTTTAGAACAGTTTGTTTCTTAAATGTTCTTTAAAACAAATTTCAAAAAAGTTAACACTTTCCGAGATAAAGAGTGTGTTAAGTTAGATTGATCACGCCGTATAATAGATAATAATAATTTTATTTTTGGCACCTTAATATAAATCTATAAATTGTAGGTCAAAATAATAAAACGCACAATAATTTGTTATTGCTTACTTACATTTTTCTACTACACAACCTGTGTGCTATACACACGTAAATAGGCACTCTTAGAACCAGTGTCACATTTAGACATTTTTTCATGGAGAGGGTCTTTATAACTTTCTTGCTTTCGATAACTTACTTGAAATTATACAATTATTAAATTATTCATTTAAATTCAACAGATCACAATTATATTAAGCGAAGAAGTAAGCTTAATAATTACGTCCTATGATAACGGGTACGGATGCAGCCATTGATTTAGATAATTGAATGTATACCTATAATGTTTTTTTTCAATATCTTTTATAAGTTGAATTATTTCATTCACACATTTTGTGACATTGATTTCTCCTGTGTTTTTGGTACATGTGATCAGATGTGTTACACTTAGCAAAACCGAACGGTGTTGACGACGATGAAGACATTAATGACGTATTTTAGATTTATAGGTAATGTTAACTGTAATTTTTCGGAGTTTAAATACCAGACACTAAATATAGGTAGTATAGGTACAGCCACAGCTTATAGTTCGTATGCCCGTATTGGTATAATACTCGTATAATAAAATCGAATAAATAATAATCTGATAAAATCATTATAATCACTCACAATTGTCAATAATGTAAACGATAAGATACGTATAGATACATTATGGCATGGCGTCTCGTGAAATTTCCAGGTTGACACATAATTATTATTATATATTATTAGATTTTACATTTATCGGAGGTACGTGTATGTATACAGAGCGTCGGTCCATGACCTGAGCTTAGCGAGCTTTGATATTATTATGTATATAGTAATTTTTTTTATAACTTATAGCTTCAAAGAACAATTAAAAGCTCAGGGGTGGATTGGGGGAGGTATAGAAATATATACAAACCGGATTAGTTTCTAGATCCTTTCCTATTTTATTATACATTTTTATTTATAGAATTTTATTCGTTGGGTCAAAATGCTTGAAAATTATTTGACTATTTGACTAATGTTTGTGCAGTATATTTTGTGATATTATTTCTATAAACGTAATTTATTTAATTAATTTTACAAGCTAATTTTATTAGAAAGTAAAGTGTAATCTACTAATTTTCGTAAAAATGGATTAATTTGGATATTTTGTCCGTGAATATTTTGTCTTGATATTTTGACTGATAACCTATTGAAACTTCTGCACTCGGCGACCGGCAACTCACTATACCTGGTCTGGGTATCATTTTCTTTGTTTTTAGTACTATTTGGGATGTGGGAGAAAAGACACAAAAGAAACCACACCGGTAAGAGTGAAAAAAAAATTCCAATTCCCTCATATTATATACAAGAAAAAAAACGAGTTTCATACGCACAAATACGTGACGTATAAATTATATCATCCCTCGTTTATAAATAATAATCATCGTCCATAAACTTCGTCACTCGAGAATTCGAATTTTTAATATCACTTATAATTGTTATTTATCATAATCTTTACTTAAACCCATAGCTAACATTTCTTTTTGCGAATATAATTTATTACTGTATTAGAAATAGTTTTGATTAATAATTACATTTACTGATTGAATAATTTCTTGTACTTCATTTGTATTGAATTTATTACTATGTATAAGTTTCTTTTATAAAAAATTTACTGTTTCGTGCTTAGGAATGGATGAATATACATTTTTTTCGTCATAGAAATCATTTTGCAATCTGGCTCAATATGAATTTTATTAAGCTCTTCAATGAAATCATAAGTGTTTTTTTTATACAGTGAAATACCAACATTGTTAATATAAAAATATTTCAGTTATATAAAAATGGTGCAGTATTTCTGCCGGCCATTGGGACTATTTAAAAGTAAAGGATACAACCGCATACCCTGCCCCCCAAATGACGCCCCTGCTCTTGCCCCGTAAGATACCATCGTCTATCGAGTTATTATTCTCCGAATGTTAACGAGTATTAATATATAATATTATAGACTAATGAAGTAATATTGTAGTAATATAACCTATAATAATACCTATTAGCTTATCATAACTTTGGCATGCGAGAAGTGCTACACTCTACAATATTAATTATTAGACTATAATTCTTTAATCAGTACCTATCACTATTCTCTGTGTTTAAAATTTTAAATCATCACAGATTTGATTTGAATCTATTGCGTTAAAAATACCCTCCCAGTTTGCAACTATGATGGGGCCCTCTTTGAGCCTTGGGGCCCCGATGTTAGCCATCTCCATCATCACTTTCATGATTTTCCTACGTTATTTCCGTTTTATTCCAGTTATTAAGAAAACGACATACCAGACAAATTTTGTTCTCAGAAAAATCAAAACCCAATTCTGAGCAGAGTTTGGTAATCTGGTAGGGTAAAATTATTATTCGGGTTTTGGTTAAATTTTCACCGAAAATATATAGCACTGTATTGTATCAGTTATGTAATATAATATATTCACAGAAATGTATTTTTCTTTATGAGATTTCCCGTATATATTATATTATATAAGAACAGGATCTACAGCAGTTGGCAACACTACGGGCGCACGTGGATAATTTCCCCTTTTACAAGTTCACCGTACTCGCCGCTGAACGCCGGCAGTCCCATAGTGCCAGACTACCAGAATTTAGTATACCACTCCCTGTATATTTGAAGGGTGTAGTTAGCTCCGGCATACGTCTGTACGCGAACGTTACCGCGCTCTCACCCGTGGTTATCTCTGTGCGTTCGCATAACGTATGCCACTGCCAAAAGAGTGCCGCAGCCTCCGCGTACGCTCTGTCAACACACTATAGTACTATACTTATTATACTAAGTATTACTACTATACCATAGCAGAAACTGGCAGCTGCCTGGAAGCGAAACTTTGCTGTACAGGCACAACTCGGCGTACGTCATCCAGATTTACCAAATCAGCACGTTCATCAAAAATCCCACGGACAATGCGTGCTACTGCGATCACGCATATCTTAAACTAGACAACTGTTGCCTCACCTTCAAACCCTACCTGCAGAGGTAAGCACTGAGTATTTGTTATTATGTATTATATTTTTATCGATTATTATTGTCGTACAGTAACTGTACATCTCCGGAAAATACAACCTTATTAGCTAACAGTGACAGATTCGGTTTTTTCATGATACGAAAATATAAAAATTACGAAATAAATCGTTAATCGCTCTTGTATTAGCGATATATATATATATATAATATAGTAATATTAATTTACTTTTGTAAAATCCGGACATTTCTCAAATCCGGGCGCCAATTTGGACGGGAGTTTGAAATTCTGACGTTTGATAACCCAATATTATTGTATAGGTAGGTAATTAAGATCACTGTTTCCTGCAATAGAACGATTTTTTTCCGTGAATAAGAAATTAAAACTACGCCTGTTCTCCATAGATTTAGTTGTTAATTTATATTTTCAAAAATATTTTATTTAAGATATATTTTAAACTATTATTTCTATTTTATGATTATAACACATCGGCAATTTTAAAAATGACAATACTCGTATAATGTCAACTAAAATATTCCATAAACATTATTCCAAAAATAATAATTTTTAAAACTATAATAATTACGGACCAAAATTATTTTTTTTATCTTATCCTGCTCGAAAATGTGATATGAATATAAAAAAAAGGTTGAGACCAATTATTGTCCGTGGAAAATATGTTGACGGTCCCAAACTGTATTTGTAAGAGCTGTTTAGCATCCTTTAAATACGCTGCCAGCTATAAAATATATTGGTCCTACACAATCTTCGAAATAATGTAATATTAAACACGTAATATTGTTACCATTCCAATAACCGACACCATTATTTGCGTTCGCAACATCTGCACAGGATCTCTCTTCCTCACCGCGCACTCGTTTGTCCCCTCGCATTGTATAGTAACTAAGCCAAACACAAAAAAACCGGCGCCGAGCGTGCGTCCTACAATAGGGTGACTTCAAACCAAGGCCACCAACAAAATAATTATGAACATGATCACTAGCAATAGATTGTTCGAATTTTCACACAGTTCTGCGTTACTCCGAGATCGTTCATGTAGGACGCCGTATATTCGGATAATCACAAATCGCCGCCAAGCTTCGTTAGAGGCATGGTGCGGTTAAAAAAGCGATTATAAGCGGCATGGTGCTGCTAAACTTCGTTAGAGGCACGGTGCCACTAAGCTTCGTTATGCAAGATTTAATAATACTACTCGAACGTATACAACTAGTGTCAAAACATTATTCAATTAGCTATGTAATTTAATACACCAGGTAGTTGTATAAATTATAACATAATTATTTCTAATATAATAATTCATTTTAATTTTTTTTTTTTAAGTTAAAAGTTTTCGTAAGAAGAACAGCACTGGATGTTTCATAGTTTTTAACATCTTGAGACCGAATCACGAACCTGGCGCAAAGTACTTCATATATACTAGGGAAATCATGGATATCAGGGGAATAATGGTAACCAAATTCAGGCAGGGAAATTAAAATGTATCATTGCCATCCAGAAAAATAGTTATCAATCAAATTTTTCTCACAATGATCAGCAATCGCTAAGCTTAATTGAAACCATTTTTAATCCACAATATTACAAAAAATATTCTAAATAATAGTTTGTTAGTTAACTCTCATAGTTGTATGATTACATTAATTTTTACTAAATAGTTAAAAATAATTTCAAGAATTTTTTTTTTGAACTATGTTTAATTTAGACATAATAATACACTTAAAAGGATCGACATACTTCACAAGATGGATGGACAATTGTTGTAAGTGAGAAGTTGGGAAAGTAGAATATCGAGGACGGATCAGAATAAAAATTTGGATCGGGAAATTGCATTCATAGTGGACCATTTGAATTTACCAACATAAACTAACTAAAATGCATGCTTTATTGCACAATTCATTATAAAGTTATACAGTCTTAATAGAAATTTTTTGTATTTTGTAATTTTTTTTTTATTTAAATGCAATAAATTTTTAACAAAATATTAGACAAATCAAACTAATAAAAGTCTTAAAAGTGATTATCCTTTAATAATTAAAATTTAGAATTTTTAAAATTAAAATTAGTTTAAATATTAGATATTTACACAACAAATAACTTTGTTGAAAGACTAGAATAATTATTTCATTGTGGTCTAGCGTAGCCAATTTTTCATTTTTGACACTCGTCATCATAGGAGCTCCAAATTTTGAATCCCTCAACTGACTGCGAAGTCCTGTATTAATATTTCTATGCTAAGAAAATGACAACAAGGTTTATACAATTCTTACAAACTTTTGTACATGTTTAGTATGTTTTCTAATATTCCTTCTACATTGATGTTTTTAATATGAATAGATTTCAGGAATACTTTTTTTTAATTTGATCCAATTTTTTGCAAAACTTAAAAGCTCATATTTTGCATTTTCATTTAAAGCATTTTTGTTAAACTATTGATGTTTATTACCTACCCTAAGTGGTTAATGCAATATGAGATAGTCTATTTTCAGTTATTACATTGAAGTTAGTTGGTGAAAAGCATGATAAATCAGTAGTAATTCTCTATTCTTCTTCTTATACTTTCTACGATAGTATTAAGAATTTAATCATGTAAATCATTTGTAAATTGTTTAAGTTTATCAATAATTATGTAATCTATGTAATTTTTCTGACATTCTTTTGCGTTTTCGGCTTCTTATTATTAGACAATTTTCTCCAACAACTATATCCAAGTTATACTAGTTTAATTCAGTATTAATCTATAAAAAATTATTAATATTTATGAACTTAATGAAAGTAAAAAGTTGATTCTTCAAAATCTTTACATTTTTTATCAAGTGTAATTTGTAGAGTTCTGACACAATAAAATTGGTAAACTTAACCTTAACCTTAATCTTTGTGTGGTTTATTTTAATGTCATTAAAATATTACTGGGTGTCATTAATCTTCAGTGTATAATTCCTCTTTTTACTGCTGTGATTATTTGTTATAATTTAGTAGATTTATATGCAAATTGACTTTTTTATACCATTTAAATATTATATAACTCTATTCAATAGCGTCAAAGTCCTAAAAGTCTAGTCGGATTAAATATAATTAATGTATTATTTAAGTTATAAAAACTAACAATAAACTTTTGAAACCAAAACAGTACCTTATCATATAAATTTTTTCAGATGCCAGAATTGAGGAAAAATTAAGCTACTTAAGGTGACTAACTTGTCTATGGGAAACATGGGTTTGGTGTACACTGTTCATGAATTACTGATGCTAATGTTCTGATAGTGAAGTCGTACGAAATACAATTCAAGAAGTCCCAATAACTAAACACAGCCCATTTGTTGTCCAATTTTATGGTAAGAGTAAGTTTTTATTTCTGTAATAATGTATTCACTCGGTTTAGTAACCAAACATTGGCAAAAATAAAGAGGCTTTATGCTTTAATATTTTAATTTTAAACAAATATTATTAAAGAAAATCTATTATGCCTATTTAAATATTTTACCATAATATGACATACATCGTTAACAAAGTATTACTATCAACCAAATTGCGCTCAGAATCGTTTTTTGGTGAGCAATCATTGCTGGTTTAATAAATGTTTTTTCTATAGATTTAATTAAAAATTATTAATTATTTAAGGATCTAAAATAAGAAAACCAACAACCTATCTATTTTAATTATATGCCATACAATAACCAAATTAATAAAATAACTTTTTGTATTTAAAGAAACTAGTTGTTTCACCCTGACACTTAGTATGACAGAAAATAATGGTTATATAATACTTTAAAGAAGTTTGTTTAAATGTTTAAAACAAAACATATCTAAAAATAACATTCTCAGATAGTGAGTGTTTTATACTAAATTGACCACTGTGTATATTAAAGTCAATACATCATACAATATTATTATAAGTACCTATAACTAATTTAATATATTCTAGATACTAATAATTTTTACCACATTTTTTTGATTTTCAGACTACTGTGGGAAATGCGTACAAAGTCATCACAATCTCCGTAACGAAAAAGGATCATAGTTATACAAATTATTCAAATCCATGATATTCAAAAACACCAAAAACCCTATGTCAGTCTAAAGAGTTAAGGAATTAAAGCATTAAGATTCACATGGACCCGTTCATCAGCTTTTGTATGTACATTATTAGATCATTTCCAATTTTCATAGAAGATATTGGATTTACAGTCAATCATAGAGAGGGGGTGCATGATTGGGTATGTGACACCCACCCCCAAAACTACCTTAATATTTAGATTATGAAAATTGTATCCTACCATCAATTTAGGAAATGTTGCCTCTGACTCAGGTATATATCAAGCATATATAGACAGACAGACAAACACACATGTCTAAGGCGGAGCAAGTAGAGAAATTTGCATGTTGGTTCTATTATTTAATGAAACTTATTGATATAAATAAAAATAATAATTTCAGTACCTATGAGTATTTGCCCATTTTCCCCTCGTTACAAATGTTTTACAAACGCTCTTTGATAGTATAAAATATTATAAAATATAAAATGAATTAGTAGGTATGATAGAATATATAAGTATTATAATATAATAATATATATGCTAATCTTATTTTAAGTTATTCCAATGACCTGTGGTAGAGCAATCTGTAACTGATAATTCGCCATCTTTTTTAATATAATTCAATACAATATTTTATTTTTTTCATAATACTCAAGATTTACCATAATCATATGTGCTTACAATTTCTCTGTTTTGGCACTTAATAAAGCATTTCGTGAAAATCAAATCAACATTTCTTCTACTCTATATTGAGTTTTAAATTATACATATATATTGAGCATATTATTGAGTAAATAATTCAACAATATATTGACATAGAATAATATTATTATACGTAAACTATAATAAAACATTAACATGTTTGTTAATGATTAATACTTTTTAATTTCTGTAGTTATTTCAAGAAACTCTATTTAGATTTCTAAATATAAGTTTAAAACATCTTAGATCCGCTGTGTCTATCCGTTCGTTTTAGTTATAATTAGCTAATACATAGTATTTCCCACGGGTGATATTCGTTTGGGCTTATTATGCATTTTTTTTACCTGTATCATGACAATCGTTTGCGTACGTACAACAAAAAAATGTGAAAAAATGGAAAATGACAACCTACTATCCTTCAACAATCAAATCTCATTCCCAGTTTAGACTTATATTAATATATTAGTGTGCAATCGAGTTGTGCGTTTGTACGCAAACAAGTCAAAAAAAAAATCAAATGTACCCGCATAGGTTGTTGATTTGATTGAAAAGCAGATAAATAGACGTGTGCAGATCTTAATGAAGTGGGGGGGGGGGTAAAATGTTACATTGTATACAAACATTAATGCCCAAGGAAATAGTTTTTGAGAAGAGTGTAAACTAGCATAAAAATTGTAACGTTAAAAAATGAACCATGTTAAATATGCCGCGCGTCCTATCTTAGACATTTATGTTCGGTAGGTAATGTGATTTGCGCCGGGCTTGATAGTGATGCTTTGTCAACAATATATATGTCATAATATGGTAAAATAATTACATATGCATTATATAATTTCTTTAATATTATTTGTTTAATATTGTACCTATTTTCCCGTTTTTCCCATTTATTGTTTATTTAAAACTGTTTAAATATGTTTTTAAATAGTTAAAAAAAAAATATAAATTTTTGTACTATTAATTACATATTAGTAAATTTATATTGTACGTGTACAAAATAGAAATAATAAATATATGATATTATTTTGCGTAATGATACAATGGTAAAATCTACATATAAGAAATTCGGTCGCCCATAGCAATATATCCATGAGGTAATCGTATGAAATAGTCAAATAGAGTTTTTACTAGCTACTAGTAAAAACTATTTTTCATTTTAATTTAAGAAAAACCAATAAAGTAAGTAAAAATAATCTATTTTTCAAATGTCACATATAAACATATGTATGAATCATATATATATATATCATACCTATGTATGATATAGATGTGCATATAGTACTTATAGCTAGGTTTTATGTTAAACCAAAAATATACTTAGTCAAATGTCTTTAAATTCCAATTTCTCGACTTTCATTATCCATTCTGCCGGACATTCGGCTCTCAATTTCTTTTACAATCTGATTTAAATGTGTAGAGCTTATGTAAAAATCTAATATAAAAAGCTCAAAAATGAATACAGCGTTTTGAACATTTTACCATGTCTAGACAAGGTAAATATAAGTTTTTTGTCCAAACTTCAAGTCTCTACAAATATTTTTAACTGAATCAAAACAAACAATGAAAAATTGAAAACATATTTTCCTGATTTTTCCAATGTTTTTTTTTACAGTTTTTCCCATTTTTTATAAAAACAGCTTGGAGCTTAAAAAATGACCTCCATAAAGTATTACCCCAGTCAGATTGCCTTTCAAATAAAAAAATGATAATACTATTTTATTAATACGAGAAGTCTAAAAATATATGGGTTTTTATATTGACACAACCGTGTGGTGCAATACCATTCAACCAGCACAGCGATACGAAAACAAAATAAATGTCCATAATAAGTCATAGGATTATCTATATTTTTATGATCATAATCACATACCGGGTTGTCTATTAATTATAATATTTATAATTTGATATTAACGCATAACGACATTTTGATTTCATTGTTACTGCATTAAGTATTCAAATCGGACCTCGTCATAGGTAGTGTTCTACTGTTTATCTGTGTATCATCGTCTTGTCAAGTACACGACCTGGTGATCAGGAAAAAGTACGCGTGAAGAAAAGATTTTTAATGTTGAAGACTACTGTAATGTTATGCTCACATAACATAATATTATAACTGTATAATTATTTATTATTTATATCATTACAAAAATGTAACTAAAAGATTTAAATATGGTCGAGTACTTGGTATTTTATAAAAGGTAAATAATTTAATAAATCTAACGGATCGTTCGCTATTCGAGAGGNTTTTCACAATTCGATTATTAATTATTTTATATCGACATTGACGCGATTGCCATCTGTTCCGTCTTTTTAAGCATACAAATTCCAGTGGTTTTCTATCATTCGAGAAAAATCAATATCCAATCCATTACCTTCATTTAGAACATTCAAATATAAGTCAAATAAAATAAAGCAATAGATACACAACATCAATCGGCCCTTTGATGATACCGCCGTGCCGTCATCATTCTTTCGCACTATATATCATTATAATTATTTCAATACAAATTTCAAATCAACGCATAACACTATTTTTTTAAATAGTTGACCTTTTTTTTTGGCTTATTTAAACACATAAAATTTAACGGTTTTTTCAATTGAAAACGAAGCGTCTTGATCCCTCGGGAAAATAGGTACAATATTAAACAAATAATATTAAAGAAACTATATAATGCATACGTAATTATTTTACCATATTATGACATATATATTGTTGACAAAGCATCACTATCAAGCCCGGCGCAAATCATATTACCTATTTTTTGTATTACTGCACTACCTAGTGAAAAGTGTCACAAAATAAATGGTTTTATTTTCAAATCAAAAAAATATCTTTAATGATAAATTAATATCAGTTAAGTGATGACACTATGGTAGCTATGTAATATTATAATTTTATACCCAGTAGGTATATGTGTATAGGCAATTATATGATTTCATATTGTTATGATAAAATTATTTACTTATTTATTTATTAATAATTAATGTTATTTCTGGTATTGTATTAATATAGTGTTTCATATGCTTTAACATAATTATTTCTTAATATTTTGATAGAGCACATTTTTTCATAAATTACTATTTCAAATAAAAGTATACTTATTACATATGATACCTAGTTATCGCAGACTTTTATTGTAAGTCTATTAATTTATTTTTATTTTATGTTATTTATGACAATATTATTTATTGTCTATTTTAGATTCTGAGAGAATGCATGAGTTTAATAAATCTTGTGTGAGATTGTTATTTTGTTTTTTACCAGAAATCTTACATCGATATTCAATTTATAGCATTTTTCTTAAAGCAAATTTTGTTTTGTGAGTGAAATGCGGTTTTCTTTTGTATCTATTGGTTTTTCCTTTAATTTACCAGTTGTAAATGCTATCGTCGCCGGCACCGACCCATGTCATGAGATCGTGGTACAAAGCTCGCAGTTTCGACGGCGCCATCACCAGCTCCTCCCTTGCGACGCGTAAAATAGGTGACGCCATCAAAGGCCACCTCGTACTGCCATAATAATAATATATGACTAGTAGATTAAATCCAACAGCGAATTTCCCTTCGAAAGATGCCTAGTTATATTATTAGTGACATTATAATTCCTTATAAAATTATAAAAATTAGAATTTATTTAATAGGGTCTTTGATAGTCGGTTCCGACGACGTATCTGAAAAATCGGCCCTCGTAATAATTTTGTACACAGACCCTGTCAAATTTTTGTTTCTCTTTGAACATTTTTATTTTTTGTCAATTTTATGTTCACATTTTTTAATGTTTTTTTTTTTTTTTTTTTTTGATTGGTTATTTAAATTAAGCCGACTTTGTTTCAATTTAGGCGGGGCAATACCTAAAATAATTCAAAACTTGTCATATTTATTTGTATAATTCATTAATTTAAGTTATCATTATGTGACACTAACAATTCGATATAAATAAGATTACAAGACTAGTCAGCAATAGAAGATAATAATGATAATATTTATCAAGGAAAATATTTCATAAACAATTTTTTAAATAATTAAGTAGAACAGTCTAAAATACTGCACACTGTAATATTATTATTACAAAACATACTATGTAGAATTATTAAAAGTCTTTACTTATCGCTGAAGCTAAATCACCCGTGTTTGTTATCTGATCGTGAGAATTTCAAGGGCGGTATGAAAAATGAACTAGGTACTAAATTCATATCAGAAACGTAGTTGAAAGTTTTGCAAACTCATGCTGATGATTTGGCTTTAAAATATTATTAAGATTTAGATGCTTTTGCACTATCATGTGAAAAAGGAAGTTTCAAAATTGAAATAATTTCAAGTGCTAAAGAACTATCTAACGCTTCACATTTTGAAATTTACGAATTTATTACTAAACGTAGGCTCCTTGCATGACGAATCCAAACATTGCCATAGCATTACGAATTTTTGTTTTTAATAAGATATATGCGTTCGACTATGGGGCAAATCAAGCTATCAAATTTGGCAATTATTTCAATATAAAACCAAGTAACTCAAATTAGGTTGCCCAATCATTCGATTACATGAACAATTTATGGTGATTTAAAAAATTAAATATTAAAGACTCACATGTAAAGAAGTCAGGCAATTTAGGTCAACTCGTAATAAAATCGGTTTAAATTAAGAACCGCTTAACTCGTATTATATAAACGAAACAAGTGCCATTATCATTGATGAATATGCAACTGTCAACTGGCAACGCCACATAAAATATTCTATGCGCAATTGTGTTACTAGAAAGGTATATTATGCTTAATCGTATTACGCTCAATCGGCTGCACCGATCCATTTTCGCAACTAATAACGCATAGAATAGTACCTATATTGATGTGGTAGCTGTTACGTGTACCTATTATGCAATATAATAATGTAATTTATGTACCTATCTAACAATAGGGGTAAAACTAAATGAGTGAGACATTTGATTTTACAAAGCCATTTTTTAATTAAATGGTTAAGTCCAACAATTTTATTTATGATACTAATCTACTTCTCTACATCTACATCTTTTCTACATTATATAACAATAATAATAAATACAATAATATTCTTATTTCAATCGTGACAATAAGGTGAAAATTGTTGTGATTAAAATTATGACTAATGAGGAGGTCTTATTCGACTGCGGTGCTGCAGCGTGTAGCGGATTTTTACATCGCGCATGGGATGGCCAGCCTATGGACCGCAACGTTGCCGCGCTTGCGATGAAAATGCCGTCAAAACAACGACCCGTGTATCAGGATCCCATGGTATGGCACGACAACGGCGTCAATAACGGCCGTCGCCCGTAGACTGCGTGACACATACTGTTAAATTTAATTAAATTCGAACTTTAACATAACTTAAACTTAGATGTATAAAAAAAAAAAAAAAAAAATTGAGCGTAGTATAATATATTTTTTTTTTATAAGTGTTTTGAGATTATATTTTGTCGAAAATCGTAAATATTACGGCATTAATTACGATACTTATTAGGAGAAATTTAACTCTATGTACAATATTTCCAATCGGCTATAGGCATAATTGTTATTATGTTATCGAAACATTTTTGATAACACGTCCAAATGCTCACGCGTGCAAATAATCGTTCGTTTTGGAACAGTAAGCAAAATGGTTTTACGCACGTAAACCCAAAGTAAACGGTTTGTGAGCGCGAGCGTTGTATTCATACCGTTATTATAACGTTTGCAAGCCTTGGCAATAATAATAA